>OZ024908.1:4838605-5049973 GCA_964017125.1 Flabesymbios commensalis
AACGTATGCAGAAGTGAACAAACGGACGGACAAACAAAGGAACGAATGAACGAACGAACGGGAGAGCGAGCGAGCTAACTAACGAATGAACGAATTAACGAGCGAATTAACGAGCGAATGAATGAATGAATGAATGAATGAATGAATGAATGAATGAATGAATGAATGAATGAATGAATGAATTAATTAATTAATCAATTAATCAATTAATTTATTAATTAATTAATTAATTAATTAATTAATTAATTAATTAAATAATTAATTAATTAATTAATTAATTAATTAATTAATTAATTAATTAATTAATTGATTAATTAATTAATTAAATTATTAAATAATTAATTAATTAATTAATTAATTAATTAATTAATTAATTAAATAATTAATTAATTAATTAATTAATTAATTAATTAATTAATTAATTAATTAATCAATCAATCAATCAATCAATCAATCAATCAATCAATCAATCAATCAATCAATCAATCATTCATTTATTCATTCATTCATTCATTTATTCATTAATGATGAATGAATGAATTTAAGAATGAATGAATTTATGAAAGAATGAATAAATAAATAAATTAATTAATCAATTAATTAATTAATCATTTAATTAATGAATATCCAATTTATGCGTGTATCTTATTTTAGGAGTCATCAAACATAATTTGGGTTGTATATCTTCAAATATTGCATAGTGCATGGAGAACAATTATTTGTATTCCATATAGTCTATTATATGTCGAACGAAGCTAGTCCAGAAAAACCCCAGATAAATTTAGCACATTTAGACCTACGTGTTCAATATTATTTTGATATATATTAGAAGAAACATGAAAGCATGCATTTACTGTTTTAGTTCAACAGTTATTTCAATTATTTATTTCAAATAGTAAACCCGATTTATTTCCCCTAGAATACTGAGAAAATAAATACTTCTTTACTTTACTATTTGATTTATTTATCAAATGGTGGCCCCCTTATATCATTGCTTCAAATTGTAGACCCCTTATATCATTGCTACAGCCATGTATGCTAAACCCAACCAACCACTATCCACGAACGCTTATGGTTGTGTCGTACTATACCAAGACCAAATCTAAAGGCAACAGCAGTATAGTATTCAAGTGAGAGGTTACTGGCTTTATATTTACATGCTTTAAGTTTACTACGGCAGTCAAACGGTGAGGAGGCGTTAATAGGGTGTGAAGTGATGACGTCATCACATACGTCACATCCACAACAGCTGCAAAATCTGGAACAAGCAATGTCTGGATGTAGAACCAAGGTCACAGACTGAAAGCCATTGCCCCATGATGATACTTGTCTGCCACCTCGGCTAGCCTCCTACTTGCTGATGATGTAAATTTGCACTATAACAGATATATTTTCCGTATGCAAGTAATAATAGAATTATAATAAAAGTTTAATATAACAATAATGCACTAATAATAATTATCTCAAACAAGATGCAAATTTTCTATTAAAATCCAGTTAAATGAGCAAAAATATATGAGCACTATACCATCAATAGTTCTCTTGGTACCTGGCCAACTCCGATAGTTCTGGAACATTAGCGTCAGTTTTGGGGATGATTTAGTGATTGTTTGTGTTTCTAAGCTATAGTTTGAATTCTAAGGAAATATTGTTCACTTGCAAATAGAAAACGTGTTTTAGTGAAAACCTCACTTTTTTTTAACCATAAGAATAATGACAATTTGAAATGTGTACCTTCTGTATTGTTAATTGTGGGAAATTACCTTGGCGACAGACTGACGCCATTACATACTACACCATAATTTGTGTACATGCCATACATAAAAGATATGTCTGCCATTGACGTCTTGTATCATGTCTAGTAAGTGTCAAAGAAACAATAAAATCTTATATATATACTCCTACTCAGCGGTCAATTGACCTTGCTTTGACGTCAAATTGATGTCAATACGACATAAATTTGACGTCAATTCAAGGTCAATTTCCTGCTGGGTACACATATTTAAAATTATTTAGTTTCTCAGTATATGGTGGTCTCATGTCATCTGGAACCATTTGGTTTCTCAGTATGATGGTCCCTGTGTCAGACCTTCTCATGTCATAAAGAGTGAGTGAATATTGCTTTACTTCGCTTTCCGTGGAATCATTGCAATATCGCGACATAATGAAGCCCGAAGCCGGGACTATGCTATACTCTTATTTCGAATGACTTAAAGGGTTCTTTATAGTGCACAGTACCATAGGCATCACTGTAAACTCTATGCCTTTGAACAGTTTGGAACTCATAGCTTGTCATGTCATTTGGAAATCTCCATACCGAACTCAAATGAACACCGTTTGTATTTTCTTACAAACATCTGAACATCTTAGACCACAGCTGGTTCACATTAAGCCTGTTGTCACTTCGTAGAGTGGAGCATGTGACATTATAACACCCAGGGGTGTCCTGTTGGACAGACAGTCATGTTAGCTGCCATGGGTAGATCTCTGGTCCACTGTACGGTCTGTACCCATGGTTTAACTGTAAATCAGATAGTCTGTCTGTCTGTCTGTCTGTACCTGGAGCTTCAGTGATTTGACTGCCCTCTGGTGCTAGCTGCTGGAGAGAGTGGCGCCTCGCTGTGGGAGACAGGTGCACCAGACAGCAAGTCTGAACAAACAAACAACGGAAACGTGAGGTTTTGGCTCGGCATGGAAGCACCGCGCAACGTGGATTACAGTAGGCCTTATAACACGACAAAAATGAGGCGTTTTCCAAACTTGTTTTAATGTTGGGTCAGCGTTGAAGACGGTGGGACAGCATTACAAAACAACATTGGTCAACGTCTTGTGTTTGCTGACAGTTTGAAAAGACCTCCAGTTTAGCCTATATGGAAAGCGTTAAAAATCATCGGCTCATTCATTAAATTGTTAATTCCTTTCATAAAAAATTATAAATTCACTTAAATACACTCACTCATGCACTCATTCATGGACTCACTCATGCACTTACTCATGCACTCACTCATGCACTCATGCACTCACTCATGCACTCACTCATGCACTCACGCACGCACTCACGCACGCACTCACTCACTCACTCACTTACTCACTCACTCACTCACTCACTCACTCACTCACTCACTCACTCACTCACTCACTCACTCAATCACTCACTCACTCACTCACTCACTCACTCACTCACTCACTCACTCACTCACTCACTCACTCACTCACTCACTCACTCACTCACTCACTCACTCACTCGCTCGCTCACTCACTCACTCGCTCACTCACTCACTCACTCACTCGCTCGATCACCTCTGCCACAGGCCTCTGTGTGGCTCTGTGGCTATTTATAGAGTACACTTCCAGGCAGTCCGGCCCAGAAGTTCTCCACTTACTACATGCTGTACTGCAGCCTCACGCATTGCGGCTCAATATGAACGAGAAAATCTCATATCTTAATACCTAACCCTTTCAGTCCCAGGATCAGGCGGTATGTAGACGTTATGGATGCCTATACTATAGGCTTCTACCCTATTCTCGCTAAGTTATCTTTTTAACTTTTCACCAACTTTTTAACTTTTCACAACTATCTAATCTTGATGCTTACGCACACATTTCGTTCTCAATAACAGTGATAGTAAAATGACTAGGTCTATCGTCGTGCTTTGCGTTTAAAGAGTTAGTGTTAGGCAGTCAATTAACCCTCTGAAACCTGCATTTACCATTGCATCTTTATCTACTACAAGCCGCGAATTGCTGTCGCAATTCTCGACTTGTAGTAGCTAGAGATGATTTGATGTTGGTGATAAATCAACCCTTTCCCCGCGGGATTATGGCGTCATAAATTGCCTGAGCGCAGAATTAATTAATTTTTTAACTAAAAAAAGTAATTATTGATGTTACCAAAAGGCGACATCCGCGGTCTGCCAGGGGGTCGCCTTTTGGCGGCATTCGCGGTGAAAGGGTTAAAGAAACTACTATGTATTCGTAGAACAATTTCATCGAAATTTTCCTTCTAAAATTCTTAGCTGTAAAAAAATATAGTATTTTTTCAATGGTGTAAAATGATCCTTTAATGCATCGTGAGAGCTTAAATGGTAAGCTACCCGCAGTCATTAGTTGACGTCCCTCTCAAAATAATGACGTCAACCCTTTAAGCGCTCTCCTGACATAAAGACACTTGAGGTCTCACCACCCTAAATAAGCCGAAATCACGGCAGGTGTATACTAATGATGGAATCATCACACAAAATATGTTCAATGCGGCTGTTTCAACCTCTG
Organism: Flabesymbios commensalis; assembly: GCA_964017125.1. Classification (NCBI taxonomy): domain Eukaryota; kingdom Metazoa; phylum Annelida; class Polychaeta; order Terebellida; family Flabelligeridae; genus Flabesymbios; species Flabesymbios commensalis. The sequence continues at coordinate 4,842,875 of OZ024908.1, forward strand.
TTAAATTAAAAACAAATACAAAGAAGTTATATTTCTGTGAATATTTAATAAGTACATGATGTCTCCTTCATCCCGGATATCAGATATGACTGTTTCGTGATAATCTGACAGGGATACAGTGGGTTAAAAGGATGTATGTCTGGTCTGTGAAAGTGGGTATGAATTTAAGCGTAATTTGAACTATAGTGACCTTTTTGCACACTAGCGGGCCTAGCTCAAAATCTGTCTGGGTAGCAACCTCTTATCGGAGCTGTTTTTGAAAATGCACAGTCCAGGCTTCATTGTGATATGCGGCACTAGATAGGGGGGAGGGCAAAAAGAAGTAAAATCGGCCCGTGGAATTGAGGCATTTTACATGTATTTCAATGGGACTGGCATTTGGGGTGGTGAGACCATGAGTATGCAGAAGGCCATTCAGGTTTTCTTGGTTTAGTTGACATATTCTGACTGGTTAATAAAAAAATTGAGCTTTAAACCTATATTTAATGGATGTTTATCGTCGCTGCAATTAAAAAATTCCACAATTTTGATTAGAAAGTGTATAATTGAGAATATGGGGGAATAACTAAGCCTAAAAGAGATCTGTGAAGGTCATGTTTTGAGGATAATTCATAGATAAAATACTTGATTTGTAATTTGAGAGACATATGGGAGCAAATAAAAAATCAAATATAACGAATTTGAGAGCGCATAATAATAAAAACAGTTCACCCTAAAGTATATGTCCTCTTTCATCAACAATTTTTTAAATAAAAAGTAACCATGACAACTTTTTATGACGAAATAGTGGCGGGAATAGTCACTCTATTTAAATTTTGTATGCACCGCGACATTTACGAAAAACAGACTGATTTTCAGTACATCTAAGATTTTTCAAAGTGCTGCCAGGGCAACAGTTTTTACAAGATATACTTAATTCAAAAAATATATTGCTCAGAACAACTTGAAGCTTCATCCCAGGCTGAAAAAAAATTAACAGCTACATATACATTTCTATATATGGTCTCACCACCCTAAATAAGCCGAAATCACGGCAGGTGTATACTAATGATGGAATCATCACACAAAATATTTTCAATGCGGCTGTTTCAACCTCTGTTAAATTAAAAACAAATACAAAGAAGTTATATTTCTGTGAATATTTAATAAGTACATGATGTCTCCTTCATCCCGGATATCAGATATGACTGTTTCGTGATAATCTGACAGGGATACAGTGGGTTAAAAGGATGTATGTCTGGTCTGTGAAAGTGGGTATGAATTTAGGCGTAATTTGAACTATAGTGACCTTTTTGCACACTAGGGGGCCAGCTCAAAATCTGTCTGGGTAGCAACCTCTTATCGGAGCTGTTTTTGAAAATGCACAGTCCAGGCTTCATTGTGATATGCGGCACTAGATAGGGGGGAGGGCAAAAAGAAGTAAAATCGGCCCGTGGAATTGAGGCATTTTACATGTATTTCAATGGGACTGGCATTTGGGGTGGTGAGACCTTGACATATTTATAACTCATGAGACGCTAAGGGCGACTATTGTCGTTTTTACAGCCTATGACACAATTATCTGGAGCGCATGCTTTTCGTCGATTTCTCCGTCAATTCTGAACCGATTTTCTTGAAATTTTGCACAAGACATTTTCTAGTCATGTCCTAACATCGGTAAAAATTTTGTAAAGTTTTACTATTATGCAGAATTGCATAAGTTAGACCATTTGACATGTAGTAAATTGAAAATATGACGTCCCTCTATAAACCCATTACGCTAATTCTGGAATTTTTTACATGTCAAATGGGCTAACTTTTGAAATATTGAACATAAATTTGCGTAATTTTTACTGGTGTTAGGACATGACTTGGAAATGTCCTGTGCAAAATTTCTAGGTAATCGGTTCAGAATTGACTGAGAAATCGACGAAAAGCATGCGCTCCAGATAATTGTGTCATAGACTGTAATCTATTTTATTAGCACGATAAATCACGGTTATCTGGGAAGAAAATGAGTGTTTAAACATTACGATTTGTAAAAGTGTGAATTCAAATTAAATAAATATGAGTAATTTTCACCCGCTTGAAGTTGTGCGTCGCGGTAGCGAGATACAACTTCAAGTCGGTGAAAATTAAAATATAATAAGCGGTTCAAGACCCCCTTCGCACTTTTGCCATGTACCAAAAGTGTTGGGGAATGCCCCAAAGCCCATGCGCCCCATTTTGTTGAGATCCTGGAGGCCATCCCACTAAACATCTTAAAATTAAGATTATCTTAACTTTCTCTTATTTGCATTAGAAAAGTAAAGATTATCTTACCTTTTCTAATGCAAATTAGAGAAAGTTAAGATAATCTTAATTTTAAGATTCTTAGTTGGATGGAGCCCAGGGGCCCATCCCACTAAGAATCTTAAAACTAAGATTATCTTAACTTTCTATAATTTTCATTAGAAAAGTTAACATAAATCTTAACTTTTCTAATGGAAATGAGAGAAATATAGGCCTAGTGGGAAATGAGGGCTGACGTGACAAAAACACACAGAACAAAGTATACAGAATGAGAAACACAATTATGGCATGGGAAGTGACGCAGATAAGCCTGTGTGCGTAAATTAAAACAACCTGTGCGTATTTACACCTCAAAATACTGTATTCCTGCGTATTTCTAAGAAGAATGACCCCGCACCTTATCTGAGCTTTAACCCTTGCAGATGGCTGAATATAACGATTATGGAGATCAGATTCTGACGTTTAAAGTCGATCCCCACCCTGAAATAGTAAAAGATTTCTAATGGCGCGTGGTCCCTTAACATAGGTATTCAAATGAAAGAGCTAATTAACTAAGACCTTTATGATGCTTTTAACCATTTAGTCTCTATGGTTTATATAAGGGTATTTCAGCGCTTCAACCCTTTAGCCGCCAAATTATTTAATTTGAATTTTTACCCACTTGAAGTTGTGTCTTGCTGACGCGATCCACAACTTCAAGTGAGTGAAAATTATTCAGATTTGACAAAAATTGCAAATCTTCCTGATCAATGTCACTTTTTATCTTTAACACATTTAAAAGCTGATATGTAATGTGCTAATATAAAATGTAAAAAACGAATATGGACACACCGGCGGTTAAAGGGTTAATGACGGTAACGACAGCTTCAAACAAGCTGTGTTTAATATTCCCAACAAAATGGATAACTGCGTTTTACAGACCTAAAGCACAAAACACACCAACGCGAGCGCGAGCGCGAATTTGCACACAAGCGCGAAGACCAACGCGAAATGTGAGGAGTGTTTCCCTGTAGCAAGTGTGGTAGTGATATGAAAACAGCGCGACACGCGACAAAAATGTAACAGTTATAAAGAATTGTGTTGCCCTTCACGTTCGCCTTCGACTACGCGCTGGTATGTTTTGGCATTGATCAAATAGTGCGATTTCGCATTGTTTTGCGCTTTATCTGAAGCAGTGCTTATATACAAACTTACTCTGATCCAGAATCTCATGCTCAGAATCTATGACATTCAGTGAAATCCTGCCGACGCATATACAAAGTTTTCAGGTAAGCGTTGACATTCGATATGACTTTCTGATAATATGCCTGATATCCTGCTATAAGTGATGTTAACAATACACCCTGTAATCAACAAAGCCACTCTGCTATCTGTGGGTTGTGTGTCGTATTGAAAAAACTTAAATGTCAGAGTATAGCCTACTTATTCAGTTTTTCACCAATCTATGTGGCCTGAAAGCACGTGCTGATAGCCTTATCGTCAACACTGAATTATTGTTTGAACAAAACTATTTGTATTCAATGATTACACGCATGAGATAAATTAAAATAGATTCGAACTACTTTGCCAGCCTAAGTTTGGTGTTATAATGCTATATTTTTAAATAAAAACCAAATAATAATATTCACGTCGTTGAGTTTAACACAGATATTTTTGTATTTAGAGTGACATGTAAGCCATTTTTGGGCGGGCCTTGTACTGTGTATGTTACTGAAATCAATACAGATTATCAACCCTTGCAAAGCTGAAATATTTTGTAGAAACCATGAAGACCAGAGGGTTTTTCAATTTGAAATCATTCATTTGAATACCTATGTTATGAATCTATGGCAATTATAAATATTTTAATTATTTTAGTTAGAATCTGACGTCTATGGGCGTCAGACTCTGACGTTTAACCCTTTCAAGCCTGAATACACCATTGTCATCTTTATCCACTACAAGCAGCGAATTTCTGTCGCAATTCTCGACTTGTAGTGGATGAAGATGATTTGAAGTGGGTGAAAAATTAAAGAAAATTACCATGTATTAATGAACCAGTTCCGTGGAAATTCTGTTTTTAAAACCCCTAGTTGTAGGAAAATTGGGTGTGATTTCAGGGATGTAAAATGATGCTTCAATGCATCGTGAGGGCTTAAAGTGTTAAAAACGATCCCCGCACTAAAAGTGTTAAATGAACAAATAAGTGTACAGTCGACAGGGGCGGATCCAAGGGGGGTCACAGGGGTCACGTGACCCCCCCCCCTTAATTTTTAAATGCCCCTTTTGAAATCTAGTAAATATTAATTCCTGTATATAATAAGTAGATTGATGATAATTATGCGAATTATTTCCCATTTATTATTCCTCGCTCACCTTAGATACATAGCAATAGTGTATTTGGTATTTCATTAGCAAGAAAAATCCTCGCGTCTCCAGCGCTCGTGTCTTATTTTATATCTTTGTACCCTTTTTATCTTTCGGTGACCCTGCCCTTTTTCTACCCTGAATCCGCCCCTGGTTGACCGACATAAAAGGCGACCATAAGACCCGCCAACGCTCAGTTAATAGCATTCCCCGCTCACCTGCTATACAGCATGCATACAACATGTATACATGTGGTACAGCGGAGTGAGGTATTGGCTGATCTCGATATACGTCTCATAGTGGAAACCCAACCAGCGGGTGTGAGAACACCTTATATCTACGTTTTTTGGGACGAAAAACAGTTCTAATCATCTGTTTAAAACTATATCATGTGCGACTTTCTAGATTCAGATTTTGTTCATTTGTTAATTTCTGTTTATTTTTCATTCACCCATAATTATTGTTTGCTATTGTATAAACTTTTAAACTATGGTTTAAGTGGTCGAATATATATATAACGCAGATAAACAATAGTACAGTCAAGCAGCTTCAACCATTAGATTAAACGGCCTTTACACCCCATGGTTTGGTGTAAATAGCGGAGTTCGTCAAGGTGACTCGTTATCACCAACGCTATTTAATTTCTATGTTGATGATCTCTTGTTGATCTGAATTCCCATATATCTGGGGTAGATATTAACGGTATAAAGGTATGTTCTTTATTGTATGCAGACGATCTAGTTGTACTTGCAGATTCAGAAACTAAGTTGAAATGTTCACTTGATACTGTTTATAATTGGTGTAAGAAATGTAGAATGAAAATTAATGAAAAAAATCCAAAATAGTAAACTTTAAAAATATTGGAAAACGTGTCACCTATTTTACATTTAAAAACGGCCCTAATATTATCGAGACTGTATCTAGTTATAAATACTTAGGGCTTATTGGATGCATTTTTATTATATGCCATAGCAGTGGATACATTGTGTAGCTCAGCTGGTAGAGCTCTAGGAACAGTTATAAGTGAATCTAGGTCTTTAATTTTAGGTAGAAAACGTACACAAAAGTGTTTAATTCTTGTGTTTCTCCAATTTATGAATATAGTGCTGCTATATGAAAAGATAAAAATATCCACGGTGTAACAACAATTTTAATCGGGTTCTAAGGTTTTTTTTCTTTCTGTATCCAGGAGTACACATTTATATTAGCTGGTATGGAATGGGATTTGGGTTAGCTTTATCCTAAATAGCATATTTTATGTAAAGTGAGACTGTGAAATAGACTTGTTAAGATGAACTTATCTCGATAAACGAACATTTTTTTGAGTGGGACTGGCTAATCAGGCGAAATAATTGGTCATCTGATATATATGTAGCACCTTTTTAAAACTGGACTCTGACACTCATTTTTATAACCAGGATCAGTTTGATTTTAAGTCACTTAAAGAACGAGTGTGGGAGTTAGCTTAAGACGAGTGGAGTACATCAGTGAAGTCATTCCCAAAACTGCGATAATATATTAAATTTAAAACTATTAACAACATTAGTCCCTTAAAACTATATATTGATAAGTGTTTCTAAAAGTGTTAGATATTTATTAGCGCAGTTCAGGTGCGGAATTTTACCACTAGCAATTGAGACTGATCGCTTTACGAGAAAATACTTCTCTGAGAGGAAGTGAATCTATGTAATTCTGGTGTCATAGAAGATAAAAAACATTTTATAGGCCTATGTAATTGTAAATCATATGATGCTTCTAGTATTAATCTTTTTAATGGTGCTGAAAATATTATGCCAGGGTTTTTATTAGGAACCACAAAAGATAAATTCACATCTATTATGTCCTCTGATAACCTCAATAGATCATTGTATCGTTTTGTGAGGACGGCGTGGAATATAAGACAAAGCACTTTGTTTAAATAGTCGTTATCATATCTTTTATCTTGTCGCCTCGGGATCAGGGGGTGTCAGCTGCCACCGGTGAAGTGGCAACTGACACATTTTGGTCGCGAGGGGACGGGACGATGAATCGTCCACAGTTTCCAATATATATCGCAGTTTTTGTTAATAATACTTTACTTTTGTGATTTTATACCACTAAAGTTATGTATAAATTTATATATTTAAAAAGAGTTGCGTGTTGTATGAATTAATTTGTACACGTATGCATATGTGTATTCTCATTCCCAAATATCTGTACATATACTGTCACTTTGTGGGTAGGTGATGCTAATTGCTCGTGCTTGTTTATTTTCTAATATGTTATAGGAGAGGTTATAAATTTTACTTTTCTGACAGCTATTCCATAAGGGTGAGTGCTGGGTCATTGTCGTAGATTGTGGGGCAGCACTTGGCCTTGGCCGGCGCTAGGGTGGTTTCTCGTTTCTGCTGAGGACATGTGTTGTCGGCATATCGCTCACACTATTTAGTTTTTCCTTGGTTTTATGGATACATGTAGGCCTACCTAGTTGAAACTGACTTATACGCCCTTATGGGCTGGGTACGACTAGCCTAATTTATATGTTTTACGTTATTAATCGAGCGCAATTCTCGACTTGTATAGTGGATGAAAATGACTTGATGTGGATGACAAATTAAAGAATATATTATATTTTAAAGGTCATTCAAGGTCACCAAAGGTCACTTCTAAGGTGGTTCCCTAGCCGATTGTGACCTCATTGGCTTTTATATATATCATGCCAAATGCTTTATTCATAAATATGCACAATTCATCTAATATGGGCTTAACCTGCTAACAGCCCTACCCTATAATGTTAAACCAGTTTTATGAAAATTTGAGTTTTACTTGTACGAAATGAAATTAGTTTTCTGGGATGCAAAATGAATGATGCTTTTATACGTCATTAAGGTTTATCCCTTTCAGTGCGGGGATCGCATTTTGACGTCAGATTCTGACGTCAAAAGTCGACCCCCGCACTGAAAGGGCTCACAATTATTAATGGTCATAGACCCGTAAAATTTGTATTCAAATGAAGCAGAATTAGCTAATTAGGATACAGCGACTCACAACTTACAGTGAAAATTACTCATGTTTGGTAAATTTGAAACCAAACATTTGCAAATCTCGATGTTTAATCACACATTTCATCTCCAATAAGAGTGATTTAACAATAAAACCAATAAAACGGATTTAAAACCACTTGATCAGCGGTTTAAGGGCTTATGGAAAATAATATTCTATTAAATTTAGTACGTTTTTTGTAGTTGGAATAATAAAACTCAATGATTTTGGAACAAAGAAAATCAGTAGTATGCATAGAAAACGTGCTATCTCTGTATTTCAATACAGAAAAACATATCTAATAAATATTTTTCATTGACATATTTTTGCTAATATAGCAGTGTTTAAATTATAGTTTTTACAACATTTGATATAAACCTCCATATGATAGGCCACAAACTCAACATTATCATAGATTTACTGTAAACTCAACACAAATTTATTGTTATAGCACAAACCCGAGCGACTATCAAGCTTACGTGTATTTAGGTCGTTGGACAGTGCGTCTGGTGTGTAACCCACATACATGAGTGCCACCTGGTGAGTTGTATAATATATGATGCATTAATGGTGCCCTGGGGTGCCAACTAGAAATCCGCCCTTTTGTCTTATTAGGCCTAAATATTTATTTTTCACAGACACCGAAAATCTAAATTAATTTTAGAACAGGATGGAAAAAAGCTAAAAGCTTTTATTCTGCAAAATATTTTTTTTTAGGAAACCTATTCAGCTCTACTGCCATTGTGTAACTTTTAAATTACGGTAGTATTTTTAAACTAGTAGGCCTATCAGGACACAATAATAGCAGAATTTGTAATCAACTACTAATAGCCTAGGTCTATTTATTAAAATTAGCTCTAAATCTACAGCTCTTAATGATGGTATCCCTGCAAACACAAAACTTTGTATAACATTCATACAATGTTGGCCCAACGTCAAAGCCGTTGGGCCGTCGTAGCCTTGGACATGGCTCACGACCCTTCCCCACCACCTTTAACACACAGACAGACAGAGAGATATTATTATGTACATGTATATACAAGATTGTACGTTAATTTGTTAAAATCATAAGACTATATACATAGTATGACATACATAACTAAAAGTCTAAAATCATGTTAACTGACATTACCATAAAAAACACTGGGTAGGCCCTAATACGATAATATAAATGACTGCTAATTAAAATAAGATTAAAAGGCATTGCCTAGATAACGCCTATCACCCCATCACCTTAAGCATGTCTGACACCCCTCAACCCCCTCCCATTACATTGACATGCATGTATGGCTTTCGCACTTCCCCTCCACTGAGTATGAACATGTTTTGTTGAATTTAGGCTTGTATTTGGTAGCAGTCGCTTTAATAATAATAGTCGGAATGATTTTCAATTTCGAGAAAGCCCATGATTCAGTCTGCGGACACATCTTAAGAAAACCCCTACACCCCTAAGGGCTTGAACAAACAGCAGACACCCAGGTAGCCCCGTGGTGGGGTGGCTCGGGGATTACATCGACATATGTCTTCCATTAGTGCGGCGGATATGTAACAAAAAAGCCATCCGGATAGGAGCATCCAATGCGGGATTGATCTGTCAATGTTGGGCCAACGCACATTGCGCTGGCCGAATATTGGGTCAGAGTTTGGCACATATCCTACTAACAAATCTTAAAATTGTAATTTTAAAAGATAACGCTCATTCCTATTTGAAAAGTTAAGAAATGCTCTTAAGAAAGTAGGCCTATGGTGTGGTGTAGCATAGCGTAGGGCTATGTTGTAAACGTAACATAGTTGTGTGAGTAGTACATGCGCATAAGGGAACTTGAGTCGTGCCATATAAGTCCATATTTACTAGTACATTCATGTTGCGAATTAGCAGCTCTAATAATTAACTTATAATATATGGGTTCAGAACACGGAGGGTCCCACAAATACACTATTTTAACAGATTCGGCGTTCTACCTATTCTGTGAAACGCAGTGACGTCACCGGACACCCTTTTGAATGGGTACTCGGTGAAACAATGTTATATAAGTCCACCTCCCCTATACTTCTGTGTATTAGACTGCTAGGTGAAAATATTGCAGGTCAAGGCTATCGTGTTTCACAGAATTGCCATAGAAATTGGCTGATATACGAACAAAACTGTTGTCTACAAAAGACAGATTAAGACACTGCAATTTAACAATGTGGATGAATTCTTGATTTGCCACTTTAGTTAAAATTCCTAACTTAACTCTGATATTATGCTGCGAGATTGTTTCTATTTTTCATTCATTTAAAGCTGGAAATGATTGCACAAATTCTAGCTTTCCATGACGAAAAATGTCAATTTATAAGAAAAGCTCACCTGCGAAAAAAGTTTTTCAATAAACTAACATACATTCATTAGCTATTTTGTGGACTCCAGTGGTGTTTTTTAATGTACAACTTTCTTGAAACTGTATATAATGATTCCAGCGAAATAATAAACAATTTAGACAAAAAAGATCAATTTAAAAGTAGGCTGCTAAGGTTTTAAAATATGGTTTTGGTCGTTATTTAGGCTTAATTATACTATTTAAAGTACATACAGAAATAAACCACTATTAAATTTTAAATAAATGCCACGAAAAAGGGCATTTGAAATAGGGCAAATGGATCCTATATTGAGAAAAACGTTCCCGCTATCAGCAGCTGCCGTGTGACGTCCTATATGCACTCATACCAGAGATTGTTTATCTTTGCTCATACTATGACTATCACTCGGCCCAACTGTACAGCCTACAGCTTCTTGTTCATGGATTGTCTTACAAGTTTTAGCGTTATATTTGTTTAAATTGTTATCATGCCAAAACATTGCGTTTCCGGTTTGTGTAACAAAACAAATAAAGATGGTTACAGCACTGATACATGGCCAAAATATTCCAAAGTCGCACGCAAATGGGATCGTTTTGTGAAACTCGACGAAGCTAACGGGAATCATGGTAATCCCTCGGACGTTCTGTGCGGCGGTCACTTCAGACAACCTGATGATTTTATATCTTATGATCACTGGAGACATCAATTCAGTTTTCACGCCTATACCCAGGGTAAACGTCCTAGCATAGATCTACTTGTAGAGCAAAAGTCCAGTTCTAGGCCTACTGCTACGAGGGCTAATGATCACGATGATGACTTCAACAACACTATAACTACCAAAACGCATAGCAATCACAGCTGTTTTCAATTTGATACCAGATTGCATTATTTAGATACATGATTTATATGGATGCATTTTTTTGAAATAAAACTGTTCACGAAAACAAAAATACTTAAAGGGACTGGCTCAGGCTAAGATCATCAAAAAAAAATTCAGTTTTAGTCTGTGGACTTATTTACATCATATGGTCATATTAATAAGCCAAAATGAAATCCCCGATTTTTTTATGATTTTAGCCTGAGCCAGTCCTTTTAATATTAGGCGATTATGCCTACACACTGAGCGACCCAGTGCTATCACCAACAAGAGGCCCAGGGGCCTTGACGCTTGTCAACAGCATTGCAAAATATCAGCTACAGATGTGTCAGAGAATGTATATCTATGCTCTAAAATGCAATCTCATGCATTATCATTAGGCGTATACCCGGTGGTATGTATTTATATCCCAATACTCCACCTCGGCAACATATATTAAATTATGGGTAACTACCTAGTTATCTCGGTAAACGCAAGGAGATTTTCACTGCAAAATCGTGTCTTTTTGACCACCCACCAGGTGGGGTATCCCACACCATTGATACCCCGACAGGTGGCCATAGTGAGGCTATATCGCCACTTCTGCCTTGCGGATCAATGTAGACAGAGGTGTTTTTTCTCTGTTAAGAGATCCTGAGGAAGGTAAGAGTTTTTTATGGAGATGAAACCTTTTCGTTAATTATTATAATTACGAATACCTTTCTAAAGGATCCTTAACGTGTCTTTATATATTTAACGTTTTTAAAACAGTATTGTTTGACTATGAAATATATCTCTTGAGATGACTTGGCAATTTGCCTTTTTTCTCCCTATCATCGTTCAATCACGATGACTTGCGTTGTTTCTTATTGACGGCAACGGTCTCACAGCGATCGTCGCCAACGTTGTCTAACAGTCGCTTAACAGTTGGGGAGGGAACAGCGGAATCTTGAGATATGTAATTGATATTCAAGCGTACTTTTAGTGAGTTTATACTGGTTAACTCAGGCTCTCTTTTCACTGTCGTGCTTTTGTGTGATTATAGATTGATTGGTTTCGACCACACTCGCACATGCGATATATATATATATACGCTTACATACTGAAAAGAGGATACATTCGAGTTTATTATTTTTTCACAATTTTTTGTTTAATCCTTTTTGCACTCTTTGTATCCACCATGGCCATGAGCAAGACGGGCCCGATAATTAAGAAATTTTGCACAGAAGCTTCATGCGGGGTACCTGTATCAAGAACAGACCCCCATGACGCGTGTTTCTTACATAGAAACTGCACTCGTATTGAACCATGTTCCTATTGCACGGAGAATACGAGTACAGACTGGGATTCTGTAGAGAAACGTAAAAGCGCTCTGGCAGCCAGACGCGCGAAAGAGAAGCAGATTCGAAAATCTGAATCGATGGCCTTGCAAGACAGTGTAGCGTGTCAACGGGACTCTGTCTCTGACACGTCGCCCGTGCACGACAAGGGTCTGTCCACACCAGTGGAGTCTGTTCCCTGTCAGCTACAACGAGAAGAGCAGGCCAGTAGTAGCCTAGTGAATTTAACACCTACTTCTCCTGTTGCTGCGGATCAATCTGTTTTGTTGAATAATATTTTTACTCTTTTACAGGCAAATTGTAATACTATGAATTCTGCAGCTCTAAATGTGGCACTACCCCAGAAACCGCTTGATCAGTCTAAGGTCTATGTTCAGCGGGAGGCCATTGCACAGAATGACAACAGCGCTGTACGTTTAAACAGCCTGTTTGTACGAGCAGAGAGCGGTGCTATTTTTAGCAACCGGCAGAGGCCGGACCGTAGACCGGAGACCGGCACCGGCAACGGTGAACCGGGGACGGGGCTATCGGGAGCCCGGAGACTGGCTTCTGATTTCATAGAACCAGGAACCGGCTACCGACATCCTGAAACCGGCTGTCTCTGATCTCCAGGGGCCTGACTCTTCAATTTATCACTCAACCTCTTCTGTCGAAGACACCCACTATTCTGTCTTGTTACCGAGATCCCGACAAACAGAAGGTGCTGGTGAGCTTGGTGAAGGATATGATAGAGAAGAAGGTTGTAGAAACAGTCCGTCGACCCGACAGTCCTGGTTTCTACAACCGTCTTTTTCTAGTTCCAAAGAAGGGAGGTACCTGGAGGCCGGTCATAGACTTGTCCTGTCTAAACAAGATGCTTCTGATTCCATCGTTCAAGATGGAGACAGCGGAGCACATTATGGAGGCAGTTCGACAGGGGGAGTGGTTGACCTCGTTAGACCTGACCGATGCTTATTTTCATGTACCGATTCACCCCAAGTTCAAGAAATATCTTCGATTTGTGGTGGAAGGTCAGGTCTACCAGTTCACGGCTCTACCTTTCGGGCTGTCGACAGCTCCGTACGTTTTCACGAGACTGGTGAAGTCAGTAGCATCTTTCGCGCATCGTCTAGGAGTCCGCGTTCACCAGTATATCGACGACTGGCTCCTACGTGCACCAGACCGGGACAGGTCATTAATCATCACCATGTGGCTACTACGGTGGCTGGAGGCTCTAGGGTTCAAAGTCAATTACAAGAAGTCCGACTTAACCCCAGAACAGGTAAAGGTTTTCTTGGGGATAGTCCTGGATCTCATTCAGTTCAAGGTTTTCCCTTCCAAGGACAGGATAGCACGTTGCTTGCAGTGGATACATCTTTTTCTGATGTTTCCATTACAAACAGCATTGAACTGGCAGAGATTGATAGGTCACCTAGTGTCGTTGACAAAAATTGTTCCACTAGGCGCGACTATGCTCAGACCTGTCCAGAGGGACTTAGCTTACCAGTGGAATCCCGAGTATCTTCCTCAGTATTTCAAGATATTCATGAGAGGGGATACGAGGGTCATTCTGAACTGGTGGTCCCAAGAGACCAACCTCAGAGCAGGGGTGTCTCTACGAGCTTTCACAAAGACAGTAGACATTTACACCGATGCGTCCAATCTGGGCTGGGGTGCATGCATGAACATGCGTTCAGTGCACGGCGCCTGGCCACCAGGGGAAAAGAGACACATAAATGTCCTCGAAATGATGGCAGTACTCCACTCGTGCCAGTCATTCCTGGAACAGATCAGGGACAAGGATGTCATGATTTTTTCCGACAACTCGACAGTGGTAGCTTATGTCAACCACCAGGGAGGGACGAAATCCATCAATACCTCTCGAGTGGCGGAACAGCTCCATCAGCTCCTTTTTGCTCACAATGTAAGGATACGATGCCAACACATTGCGGGTGTACTCAACACAGTGGCAGATCACCTGTCGAGGATAGGGAACACCCAGACCTCGACAGAGTGGTCTCTGTTACCAGAAGTCGCTCGTCTCATATGGGAGAAATTCCATCGCCCCATGGTCGATTTATTCGCGACACACCTGAACTTCAAGCTGACTACCTTCGTGTCTCCTTTCCACCACCAATTGGCATGGAAGGTAGACGCTTTAAACATGTCTTGGGAAGGTCTGGATGCCTACGCATTCCCTCCCACCAATCTGCTGAGGCAAGTAGTAACCAAAGTGGCCACACACAACTGCAGAATACTGCTGGTGGCTCCATTTTGGCCCAAACAGTCTTGGTTTGCAGAGGTGCAGAATCTCCTGTACTATCCACCATGGGCGTTACCTCTACATCCAAAATTACTCCGGCTACCTCAGTCGCAGATTTTTCACAAGAACCTGTGGGTGTTCAACCTTCACGTCTGGCCCTTATTAAGCAAGCCGACCTGAGGGATGGATACTCTCAAGAAGCCTGTGATTTCATCCAGTCTTCTTTGAAGGAATCAACCATCAAGCAATACGAGTCAAGATGGAGGGTTTTTGCTGCTTGGTGTGTTGATCATAACATTAATTCTGTTAATCCGACTATTCCTCAGATTGCAGACTTCTTAGTATACCTTTTTAAGGTGAGAGGTATTCTTCCTAAGTCCGTAGAGGTTTACCGCTCCTCTATCGCTCATGTTATTCAGAGACATACAGGGTTGGAGGTGGGTCACCATCAAGTTTTAAATCAATTGATTGAGGGTATGTACCACGCCAAACCTACACGACGCAGGACTGCTCCTTCGTGGGATTTGTGCATTGTATTACAGGCTCTTGTTTCAGCTCCGTTTGAGCCTTGTGAAGATGTTTCCTTAAAGTTTCTCACTCTCAAAACTGTATTTTTAACGGCTTTGGCGACCGGACTGAGACGAAGCGAATTACATGCTCTCTCCAGGTCCTCCATTTTACGCCATCCTCAAGGAGAGTGGATCCAGTTGAAAACCAAAGTGGGTTTTTTAGCGAAAACTCAGTTACATAGGTCTAATGATTTTTTTAAACCAATAAGAATACCAGCGTTAACTACTGTTCTGACTCCTGATCATGCCGATCGCCGCCTTTGCCCGGTTAGAATGTTTAACTCGTATTTACGCAGGACTCAACATTTGCTCCCTATTAATAGTGATATTGTTTTCATTTCCTTTAAAGAGGGTTATGATAAGGTTATTAATATGAGTACAATTTCTAATTGGCTGTCTAAGACGGTTAAGGAGGCTTATTTAGCAGCAGGTCTTAAGGACTTACCCTCAGTCATCAAGGGACACGATACCAGAGCTCTAAGTGCATCTTTGGCTCAGTTGGGTAACGTGGCCATGGTGGATATACTAGAGTCAGCACAGTGGAAGTCTAAGTCGACTTTTATATCCTTTTATTTGAAGGATATTGCCCACGGTGCTGACAGACTCTCCACACTGGGTCCGTTAGTAGCGGCACGTAACATAGTAAACATTTAAAACTATTCTGCTTTTTGTTTCAGTTTATTTTATGTTATGTTTTCAAGTATATACAACAAATTTCTTTTTATCGAGAAAATTTAAAGAATGTATCCTCTACGACAGTAGGTAACAGGAAGAATGAACACCAGCTGGAACGTGAGTTATTTTGTTCTATATGTCAATGAATAAATGATAATGTTATTAGTTATGGTAAGATGTTTAGAGATATGTCCTTTTTGACATCAACTTTGCGTTATGGGGGTAGTTGTTTTCAGCTATAGTATTGTACTTTTGTACTCCCCCCACCCACCCGAGGAAATCGGACCCTGTCAGAGGCCTATTGCCTCTGCTTTAACTTTGCTAAACCCACCCCCCATGAGGTGGATTTTTGATTTCCTTTGTATGATAATACAGGCGTTAGCTAGTTTAGTAATTTCGACCTGTATTACTTTGGGTTGCTTTTAGGAGGATCAAGTCACGTCCCTCCTCCGGACAGTTGGGAATCTACCCATAATTTAATATATGTTGCCTAGGTGGAGTATTGGGATATAAATATGAAATTTATATTTATTATAAATACGTATTTATGAGAAATACTCACCTCGGCAACATATATTATGGTAGACCCTACCCGACCATCCCCGCGGGTGTCTTGCTCCATCGGTACTTAGGCAGAAGTGGCGATATAGCCTCACTATGGCCACCTGTCGGGGTATCAATGGTGTGGGATACCCCACCTGGTGGGTGGTCAAAAAGACACGATTTTGCAGTGAAAATCTCCTTGCGTTTACCGAGATAACTAGGTAGTTACCCATAATTTAATATATGTTGCCGAGGTGAGTATTTCTCATAAATACGTATTTATAATAAATATAAATTTCATATTTATATCCTATCCATGATTGAAATTTATATAATATGCTTGATTCACATCATACATTTAGCTAATTTTACACACATTCTGAAGTAGGGCCCACTGCACGTAATGAATAATGCTCAACAATGAATCATTTTACAGGACTACGGTGTTAATATTACAAAAGTAGAGGTGCAATTATTATTTATTCTGGGCCATTTAATAGGATCCAGTTAGCCAGGAATTTTCACGAAGTCTTGAATTTTTAATCTTCCGCCTAAAATAGGCCTAACAAAATTGTAATAGATTTATAAAATATCAGATTTTAATGTTTCTTCTTCAGCCGTGAAATCCACAACAACCCTAATCCATCAATATCACATGTAGACGTAATGCACTTTCACTGCACCCTCATACGTAATGCCAATTACGGAAATACACACACTTGACCCATTAAAGGGACTAGCCCAGGTCTAAAATCATAAAAAAAATCGGTGATTTTATTTTGGCTTCTTAATATGACCATATGATGTAAACATGTCCATAGACTAGAACTGCAAAAGTTTTTAATTTTTGTACTGCGCATTCACCAGTTAGGCTAGATATAAAGACGAACTTCCTGATTTCTAATTATTGACAACCATGTCAAAAATAAGAAATACGGAAATTTCGTCTCTATATCTAGCCTAACTGGTGAATGCGACGTACAAAAATTAAAAACTTTTGCAGTTCTAGTCTATGGACATGTTTACATCATATGGTCATATTAAGAAGCCAAAATAAAATCACCGATTTTTTGATGATTTTAGACCTGGGCTAGTCCCTTTAAAGCTTTCTCAACGCACAAGATCTTTCTTGAAATGTTGCTGTAATGTTATCAGGCCAACGTTGCATCAGGTGTTAGTTGGCTGTATCAAATGTAATGAAATGAATGGGGTTTTATGCCACATGTGTGCATATATAGGCTAAACTGGGCCAGGAGAAACTTCTGAGGATGGTGATATGAATAAGGTGACACTGCCCTCCGGACACAGGTTTCAAAATTGCGCCCTGTTAGTCAGCAGCTGTGCATGCTAACTCTCCGTCACGGAGGCTGCCCACAATATTCAATATTTACGTTTGAGAGGACATATTTTGTTTCTTTGAAACTTGCATGCCAGAGCAGAAGACGAACCGGTGATCTCTGACTTTTCAAGCAGGCACTAGGGCCCCCGCCCTTTGGTATTGTTGTTACATATAATTTATACAAGCACATTACCTGATTACTGATATGTATTCTTGCTGGTATCTATAAGCTTATTAGCAAAACAGCTCCAATTAGTGATTTTTATGACATTTATGATGTACTATATTGGTTTAAATATATATATATATATTTTTTTTCATATCCTGTCACACTAGACGCCAATAAGCCAGCGTTGAGTTGACATACATTATATGAGTGGCATGTGCTACGAAAAACCAGCCTAGCATTGTATTAATGTCTGGGACATAGGCCACAAATGAATCCGCATTGTACCGGTACTTCTGTGTTGAACAAATACAGGACTGGTGGCGATCTGAGTATGCACAACAAACACATGGCGATGAACCAATGCTGGCTCAATGTTGTACCAGCGTTGTTGACGGTGGACCGGCTTTGAACCTGCATTGGGTAATTGTTCCATGGTGGCTGTGTGGTGTGTACATTCAGGTATTATAGTCTGCGGCTGTACAGTTTGGCTGTCTAGACATCCCATCTCCCCACACAAGGCTCTCTGCTCCCGAGGTCGTAGACCGAGGCCTTGATGAATCAGTGTTAAAACCATCTATTGCCTTTCAAGAAAGATTTTTTTTGTTTGACCCAAGTTTGACCTCTGGCATGACTGCTGCTTTAATGCAGGGCCACTGTCTACGACGCCGGCCCGACATCAAACGTCACATGTCATGGTGACCTAGAATTTCACAGGAGGTATCACAGACAACTCCCACCACATCTCACCAGACACAAGACGTTACATGCGCCAGGGTTGGATTAATATTGAGCCAACGTCGAGACAGTGGGCCAACATTAAGTTGGCATTTTGCTAGAAAATTAATGAATATTCAATATCTAAACATCCTCCCTATCCCAATAGGTAGATCGAAACACTGATTAGGTAAGGTCTCGGTCTGCGACCTCGGGAGCAGCGAGCCTTGCTGTCAGGAAGATGAGACATAGGCATCTCGAGGTGAATAAATATCATAGTGATGAATAAATATCATAGAAATTAACCTGGCTATATTTAAGTTGTACCAAAGTCAAAGTACATAATAGTGAACATCATCACGATGGAAAGTGATTTTCAGCGTCACATGAAGGATGGAAATAATTATGATGATATTGAGATGCCTGTGGGAATGAATAGCAAGAAACTCAAAATAATTTAAAACAAGCACAAGATTCCAAGATTTGACATATATTTTTTTTCATTCATTCGCTCCACGAGCATTCAGATCTTTTCAAACTATACAAAATAAATTAAGAGTATCAAGAATTAGGAGATGGCGTAACACACATCTGGACAAATTTTAATCAGAATATGCCAAAATTTACGACCAAAAATGAGACTGCTGTGAGAAGGCAACTAGAGCTGTGCCAGTGTCGGTCCAGCAAGTGAGAGTGATTATTGGCAGTACTCGAGAGTGCGACAACAGCGATGACGCGTCGACGGGTCAACACTTTAATGTTGACCAGTCACCAGGGCACGTTATCACTCCCCAGGGTGTCACCGAGATGGTGAGTAAGTGACACTATTTTACAAACTATGTCACACATACACAAAACACTTATAAACAACAGAACAGATTCACAACTCACACCTACAAACAAAAACGCACAAAACATCAAGAAAACATGCATAAACTCAAATGCACAACTCACAGAACCATCAAAACAACAAGACAAAGTAACAGACACCACAAACACCACAATGAATCCTTGAAGGTTTAAAGCCTCTGGTGGCTCTGAAAAGAGACAATTCAGAACAAGTGAACTTTCTTAATTTCAAAAATTAGGATGAGACGTTATAGCTTCTATGAACTTTCTATTTTCCAAATTATCAACTTCAGACACTTTTAGACCATTCCACCCAAATTCAATCAATATTACATAACTCTGACGTTTTTCTCTGGGTATGCTGGAGTATGGCGACGGCACACAGACAGTCGGGCAAACAACACGAGGTAAATTGATCACATTTGATCCAAAATTTAATGAGTAACGAAGCATGGTGTCTCTACTGTCCACATGGCACAAATTATGCACACAGGGCGACATTGGCGCACCACAATATAAGTCATAGTGTCTCAAGTGTTGATTTAATTGGACCATGTTTGACAACTCAACCCAAAATTCACATTCAAAAAAATTAGCGACACAGCATGTACTGTATTGTCCACTCTAAGCTTTCAGCACTGAGTGTAGAGTAAACAGGTCACATGTTGGACAGCGAAGGGCAGTGCGCAATTTTAAGTATGTTAACATACTAAGTGAATTTAAATATGCACGAGGGACTTACATGTAGGTTTGATAAAAGAAATGTCTCAAATGTAAATTTAAAGCCACGTATTTCATTGTGTACAGTATGTAGGCCTATGATCATCGTCCGCACAGTGTCATTAATAGATTAACCCTTCCGTCTTTTTGTATTAAACAGGAGTCACTATTAAAGTCTACAAACTACATGTAGGCTTATAGGCCATGTAAAAAAGGAACAAAGTGATAGCGTCTTCACCAATCCTCCCGTCACACACCGCCATTATGTCATGACGCGACAAACTGTTTGTTCCCCGTTAGTTTTTTACCCAGCGTTGGCCGAAGGTATGAAAGGGTCATTTTCTATATCAACGTGCAATGTTGTGATAACCTGTGCTGTGATGAAAATAAATAGGCCTACCAGCCTTTACCAGGTGTCTGACCGGACGAATGGATGCCACTAGTGGCTTCGTCACTCTCAGAGCATGAGCAGATTTCGTATGGAAGCTCATTAGAGTAATACCAGTCAACACTGGTCAATGGTGGGCGAATGTCGCCAGAATTGAGACAACCACTGCAATCTCAAATTGTACGACTGAGCGGACAGGGGTGAAGCAATATGTCCACACCTCTGTTTACAGAGGGGAGACATAATCATGATAATGAATATCATCAAAATATCACGATGGAAAGTGATTTTCTGCGGCACATGAAGGACGGAAATAATTATGATGATATTGAGATGCCTGTGGGAATGAGAGGGTCGGGTTGAACACCCCAATTAGAGCGACGAGAAAAGAACAGAGCCGGATAACAGAACAGGTGATGACATCAACAGGACAGAGCGCGTCGTCACCTGGTCACTTACCACTCACAAAAACGCCAGGCACTCCACAATGTATATTTAATATTGTCCCGACGTCTATTACACTGGCCCAACAATAAACCAACATTGGCTGAACGACTCCTCTCGCTGGAGAAGCAGTTCAAATATATGGTCTTGATCAGAGCACAAACTGCCATTACATTTCGGCAAACAGCAGTAACAGCATACTTTCGTAGTACGCAGTTACTGCTGTTTGCTTTTGCGCGGCAGCGTATTGGCGGTGAGAAATTACTATGATGTGTAAACGGGCACGTTTTTCAGTCGTATTACACTAGAAATGTATAAATTTTATGAATTTGCAATGCCTTTAACTGCCAAGGCCAAAAATCTACTTTTAATAATACAAAATTTGATATTTTTGAAGATAGAAATGAAATGAATCTGGCTTTAGGCCACTTTTGTGCACATAAAGGCTAAACTGGGCCAGGAGAACCTCCTGAGGATGGTGAGATGATTGAGATGAAGATAGATATCTCAGCCAAGACCTAACTTCTTTATTGCATAACAGTTCTCTAGATGTCAGTTGTGGGAGAGCGGGGGCTACCCCTCCACCACAGACTGGGGCCATGTGAATGAGCCTCTCTGGTCACCAGGTCACAGCCACACAACAGACATGATACGTTGACGCAATGTTAGCCTGATGGTGGCCCACCGTTTACAACACTGGGCCAGCATTGGCCTACCAGTAGGATAGCCTTAACACGACATATGTTCACCCAATACTAGTTTAATGCTGGCCCATCATCTACAACCCTGGCTCAGCAGTAAAACAGTTTAATGTTGGAACAGTGTCATAAATGATGGCACAACAATTAACCAACATTGGGTCAGTGCATTATGTTGACTGCCTAGAGATAGAATGCTTCTGCTCACAGCAAAACCAAGTATCTGCTCAATTCACAAGTGTGCAGATACGGTCTATTGAAAGTGCTATTACAAACAAGAAGGAGGCAGTGACATCAGCGTAAAGAAAGTATGTACTTGATTTACAAGTGAGCAAATACGACCTTTGGGCAGCGCTGTGGCAGGAAGAGCCAGTTAAGAAGCAGTCAATGCCTAGTTTACCAGGGAGCAGATAATGCTTTTTGACTTTGCACAGGCAGAACAGATATAAACCGGAAATTAGCAACAGACATATGCCCTGAAAGTCAAACTAAAAACTTGGAGACTCTGTCTCTAAGCTAAAAACTTGAAACATTAGTAAGACTAGCCAAACGGCGCTGCGAACAAAATAAATCTGTTTATTTACAATTTTTCAAACTTTCGCCTAATCAAAGGCAAAAAGAGTTGGGAGTTAAATTCAATAATTTGAAGATTAAGCCTATGTGTAAATAACTCAATGAATAAACTTCAAATTCCCATAACTTAGTCCTCAGACGTCGAATTCAGATGGTTCGACCAACAACATGCTACGCTTTTTCAAAGAGGAAATTCCTGTGACGTATGGATATATAAACCACGGAATTCCCATGATGACGTCGCGAAGTGCTTACCGAGCAGACACAAAATTTGTATAACATTTGTAAAATGGTAATTGGACCAACGTTGAAGACGTTGGGCCGACGTTGTACAAATGCTATACAAATGTTTTGTGTTTACAGGGTAACCACATTGGTCAGTATTAGCGGTGGTGGAGATTTTGACAAATTTGTTGAGCAGTCACGCTTCGCAACTGGCATCAGATCCGGCGAAAGGGGGCCATGGGGTCTTTAGCATTTATGGCAGGGTGGTTAACAAGGATATGCGTTGTTTGAATACAATGTTGACCTTTAATGGAAGTGAAGAGAGAAATTCTCAAATTCAACGTTTTCGAAGCAGACCTTCCTTCTGATTCTATTTTCCTTGGTTCAACTTCAGTTATTAGGCTATCAAATTTTATCAAAATCATTTGAGAATATCGACTGAGTCAGAGCGAGTTGACAGTTGTCGAGTAGCCTAATCAGGTCAGCATCTCTATCGCTATCTCGTGTTTCAGCCATAACAGTTGTAGCCATTTTGATGGAGAACTTTTTGCGACTTTAACGTGTCAGGGTGTTTGGGAGTTTCCGTGTCCTTTACAGAAACTGAAGTGACTTCGGCTCCAAAAATCTAACAAAAAGCTTTTTTCATCTATAACAATTTTGTATGCATATAAATTATATTGGCTGTTTTAATTTAAGGGATATGTTCCATCTGTTGACGCTCACTCATCCTTAACCTTAACATCCTCCCTCTAATGCTCGATTTCTCCTTCAAATTTAACAAATAAAAAGCCTGAAAATGGCATCTTCATCTATCTAGTTGTCTGCTACCGGCAGACTCCTGGATATCACGTATATGTGCTACGAGTTCAGAACCACCCTCCTCCCTGGCCAATTCAGGCAGCCCAAACAATCTGACCTGAGTGTGACCTCCACAATACAGTCAGTAAACCGGTGACGTCATAATAAATATTCATGTTGCTCTCACCCCCTCTCGTTCGTACAGCTGTAAGGCGCACCTGTTGTCAAGGTCAGAATGGTAGTCTGACGGTCAGACCCGATAGGGCAAGGTGGGAAACGTCTGACACACAATACAATATGCCATGATCAACCCTTATATTATAACCATGCCTTGACCTTACACTTGCATTGACCTCAACCAGGCCTAAACATTGGACAATTAAAATCCTGAAATTGTAAATCTTCACACACATTTCATTCTCAATAACAGTGATTTAATCAACTAATAAAACGGATCAAGGATTGGTCGGCTATAATACTACGTCATGCTTAGTCAGGGCTCGAAATTGGACTAAATTTCCACCACTTCAGTCAGACAACTAGCTAAAAAATAGACTAGTCCTACTTACAAATATCACTTGTCCTTCCTAATAATTGTCAAGCAGGGGCTCATTGAAACTGAACTCGTACTTCCCAGATTGTTGGTCGTCTCGGACAATGCCAATTTCTAGCCCTGGCCAAGTGCTGAAAATTTTATATAGTCGACCTTACCCTTAAATGGCTGAACCCTTACAGCGCGGACATCAGATTCAGACATCTAAATTGGATCCCCGAACAGCAAGAGTAGAGATATTTATAATGGTCGTAGACCCATAACATCAGCTATAAGGAACAAGGTATTCAAATAAAAAATAACCAAGACATTATATGATTTCAAATATTTCAGCACTTCAAGGGTCAAATCTAATCATGTATAATCTGTAGTAGTTTTAAGCTTTCTATTGTCGTTCTAAATTGGGAGAAATCAGCGTTACATTTATTAGATCGGTGTTGATTAAAATTGTACATTTACCAGATTAAAAGTTGTGGGTCGCAAAAGTTTCAAGTGGGTAGAATAAATTTCAATGGTGAACGCTTCAATTCCAAGGGTTGAAATATTTGCTTATGACAGGTGATTACATAAAATCTAACAGAAAAACGATGACTGACCAATGGAGTGAAAAATAAATTCATAATGTAGTAGGTGGGGGTGGGGGTTAATTTGGTGCCGTCTGAACTCAAGATTCAAGATAATGTCCCATATACCCACGAAGTCACCACCCAATTGAAGGTTGGGAGAAAATAAACCTCTTGCAAGTAGAAGATGGACATTCGAAACAATAAAAACAAACAACTTTCTTTGTAAAAAAAGTAAAATTCATGCTTTTTTTGACTGATTTATTAGTCTTTGGAAATCCATGTGACAGTACAACTCAACATGACTCAATCTATAGAAATATATCCTCATCTTGGGAGGCTTCATTTTAGAGTTCAACAATACTTGTCAACATTTTAATTTTGTTAGTTGAGCAAAGTTGAAATATTGAAGCACGGATAACCACATTCTCTGCCCGAATTGTGACTGCGATAAACAAGGTAAGTTCAATTCTTCTTTTTCTCAAACTACACAATTTGTAAAAAGACCTGAAAATTACAAAACAATTAACGATCAGAAATGGCCAGCAAATTGCCCTGTTGAATAATTGATTTAAGTTAAGAGTGTGGTCATGTACATAAAATGTTTATTTTTTGTTTCTACATTTAAGCCGCCTGGAATCCACTGACGAATTCTGTGACGATGCCCTTGAGCTTAGCCTCTGTGGCCTCCGAGATATGTCCTTCTTCACGGATCACGTCAAGGATATCCTGGTGAGAGCTCTTCATGTGAGATGTGAACAAACCCTCAAACTTTGTGATCTGAGATGGATCCACTTTGTCGAGATATCCACGCACACCGGAGAAGATGACGGCGACCTGTAACTCCACAGCCATGGGCACTGCAAAAATAAAACAAGCAACAATCAAGAGATGCTCAGTTGATACAGATCATACAACCGTTAACACTAATCATATTTTTAATTATTCCTCCTATAGACTGTTCCACCACAATATGCTGGGAGGATTCTTTTTCTCAATTTCTATCACTAGTATCGCCAGAAAAAAATGTAGGTAAAAGTTTAACATTATTAAAAATAACTAAAGGGTCAGTGCCAAAATTATAATTATTACTGGTCTAAACACTGCCCATAGTGCTAAGAAATATGGTCAGACAAATTAATCAATTTCATCTTTAGATTTGGAATTTTAGATGTGGGAAAATCGGTGCCCACACTAACCTGGGTGAAATAATAAATATGTACACCCACAACATGTTTGCTTAAATTATACATCATAATTACTTGTGACATGTAAGCCTAAGGGGCTTGAGGTATCTACTGCATGTATGTAAGGCCACTATGTTTTTCATCTGTTTTAGATGAGCGCGCGCATTACAATTAGGCAGATCATTACCAAAAAAAACATGCGTTTTTTTTCCGTTTCTATTTCGTCACCCCCCATTAACTTTTCCAGAAATTTGTCCAATGTTTTTTTTTCATCGCCCTCATTAACTTTTCCAAAAATAGGTTTAATGTTTTTTTAAATGTTTTTTTACCGCCCTCCCTCATTAGATTTTTTCTGGTCTAAAACAGACAAATTAAACATAGTGGCCTAATATGTATACCTATGTCAATAAATAGTTTCTCTCTTTCTTTCTAAATAAATGCAACAAATGAAAAAGTACAAACTTTTATGCACTTACCAGTTTAGAATTAATCAAACAATTCCTGCAAAGATGAGTTAACATGGCACTTTCTTTATTTTACTATTCGAGTTAACATAGCAGTAAAAAAGTTTTACCAGTTTCTTTATTTCAGTATTAGTTTTTTGCCACAGATAGAGAATGTAGACTCACCGTATTGCCCCTGCTTCAGAAGCTCTGTCAGACGCACACCACGGCTCAACAGCTGCTGAGTGGCAGCATCCAAATCAGATCCAAACTGAGCAAAAGCAGCCACCTCACGGTACATAGCCAGCTCCAGCTTCATGGATCCAGCCACCTGCACAACAGACGACAAAATTAACGTTAGATGGCCATCTCAACCAATCAGAAAAAGCATACAATATATACTAACTTGTCCAAGAAAACAGGCCCAGTATAGCAATAAAACAAAAAATCAGTGAAAACATTGTTAAAAGATCGGTGGAAAGATTTCATTAATGTCTTTCTATGACCATTTTAAATATCCTGTTTTCAAGGTGAAAAATGTCTTTCATGAGAAAGATCTAAAAAATACTAGGCCTTCAAATTTTGATGGATTATATATTCTTTTTAATTCAATAAACTTCAAAATATGCCATGTGCATAATTGTCGCCTTAGTGTTCAGCACAGACAAGAAAAAGGGGGGACATTTGCCTCAATACCCTGGAAAAAAAGGTGACATTTGACCTCTAAGTGCGTAATTGTCGCCTTAGTGTTCAGCACAGACAAGAAATAGAGGGGACATTTGCCTCACTACTCTGGAAAAAAAGGCGACTTTTGACCTCTGATTGCGTAACTGTCGCGATATCGCGGCCTGTGCTGAACACTGCATGTGCAGGCCTCGAAATAATGCCAGTACTCCAGTCCAATACTGACAAAATACTGATTAAAATATTTTTAATCAGGAACAACAGTCTGGTATGTCTTCAAAGTTTAATTTCAGCCCTGTAAATTTCAGCCCTGTATGTAGTACATAACATAAATTAGGACTGGGTTGCTGATGGCTATGTCAGTCAAACGCTCACCTGTTTCATGGCCTTAATCTGGGCAGCTGACCCAACACGGCTCACAGACAAACCCACGTTAATGGCTGGGCGGATACCCTTGTAGAACAGCTCAGTCTCCAAGAAGATCTGACCGTCAGTGATGGAGATGACGTTGGTTGGGATGTAAGCGGACACATCACCGGCCTGGGTCTCAATCACGGGCAGAGCTGTCAGGGAGCCACCGCCAAAGGCATCACTCATCTTAGCAGCACGTTCCAGCAGACGCGAGTGAAGATAGAAAACGTCACCGGGGTAAGCCTCACGACCTGGTGGACGACGCAGCAGCAGAGACATCTGACGGTAAGCCACAGCCTAAAAACACAATGTGTTTTATTTTACAGAAAAGAGGGAGCAATAAGCATCATCATTTAGAGATTGAAAAGCGATCCACCTCTTATTACAGAACAGAGTAGGGAATAAAACCTGATATTATGACAATAATGATGGTATTATATGTGGTTATACTTTTTATTAAGATGCAAAATATTAAATAAATTGTATTTTCATGAACACTGAAAAATATCAAACCAAGTACAATCCCATCGAGCATGATGAAATCGTTTGTGGCAAATAAAGTGCTAAGTTAAATAATTTCACCCACTTGAAAGTTAGACGAATTTCTGTAATTTGAGACCAAAATATTAACTCTTTTCCTTCCCCATAACAGAAATGGATCAGCTTAAAATGAATTAAAAACGGCAAAGTCACGCTTAGAGCCCTAGGGGTTAATCAAATATTTATAAGTTCATAGTCTGTTTTCATTAATTATAATGGAAATATTTTTCCATAATTTGAATGAAAAGCAGAAACATACAATTCAGTAGCACTAGGGTTAAAACTTCCAATGTGCTTTACTACAATAAAAAAATTAGAATGATATACATCTGAAATAAGCCATGGGACCCATATTAGCGATTATACAGACCTGCTTAGACAAATCATCATAGATGATCAAGGCGTGTCTGTCGTTGTCACGGAAGAACTCTCCCATGGCACATCCAGAATAGGGGGCCAGGTACTGGAGAGGGGCAGCGTCAGAGGCAGTGGCGCTGACCACAATGGTGTACTTCATGGCATCGGCATCTGTCAAACGCTTCACAATCTGTGCGACGGTCGAACGCTTCTGTCCAATGGCAACATAGATACAATACAGCTTGGACTTCTCATTTGAGCCTTCATTGAAACGCTTCTGGTTGATAATGGTATCAATAGCAACAGCGGTTTTCCTGGAAAAAATAAATTCTTGTTGAAAATCAGACCGTATAGTTTAGTATATTTACAGAATTCATTGACACACGGGGCGTTAAATTAATAAGAAACTCGGGGCTTTGAACTTGACGGAGGTATTAACCAGGGATATGGTATGATTAGGGCATAATTTAAATAAAATAATACAAGTAAGTTCATTGTAGGACTGTTCTAAAATCGTCATTAGGATTAGATTATAGCTGCGTTTATGTCATAAATTGTCAGAGTGTCAATTGTCAAAACGTGAATAAAAAAAATTAAGTGTCACGTAAATCCTGCAATTTCGATGTAAAATATCTAGTTATTATTATAATATAAGCAAATAGATAATTACTTGGAAGTTGATATTACATCAGAAATACCAGCTTCAAATAACAAAACATACAGTATATATTCTAATGAACGACCACCCTCCTGTTTTGAAAATAAAACCCCCGATTATGTACACTATATTATTATTAAAAAACTGCTCTACTAAGCGTCCATGCCCTTTGTAATCTTCGGGGTATTCTAATTAATGCCCTGGGCATTTATTAGAATAAATATGGTACTTACCAGAGTTCATTTTGCTCAGTATCGCGTAGTGAAATGAGACACAATTTTAAACAATCGCTAATGAGTTGGAAAACAGTTTCTGGCACTCTTCAAGTGTTTGTTCAGGTGGGCTCAAGATTTGATAAAACTAGATTAAAAACTAGATTAACTGTAGATTCGTAAATTCGAATAGACTACAATAGACTAGCGTCAGAGGTGTATATTAACACATGATAACTAAAACATATGTACTGTGTAATTTGGTGGTGGTAACTTACCCAGTCTGTCTGTCACCGATGATCAACTCTCTCTGTCCACGGCCGATGGGTACCAGACTGTCCACAGCCTTCAGTCCTGTCTGCATGGGCTCCTTCACAGATATACGAGGAATGATTCCTGGAGCTTTTGTTCCTACACGGCGACGTTCTCCAGATCCATCAACGGAACCCTAATAACATAAGCATAGAAAAATATTTACCCACCCACCTAATATACTCATTTTTTTATTAGCACACTAAGTACCAGCTTTTAAACATGTGAGGCATAAAAAGTGACATTAAATGGCAGGTTTGAAAATAGTGAACCCCCATTTTGTCAAATCTGAAATTTCTTCACTCACTTGAAGTTGTGGGACGCGTCAGCAACACACAACTCAAAGTAGGTGAAAATTCCAATTAAATAACTTGGCAGTTTAAGGATTGAAGAAATAAATGGTAATTTTACCAAAATGTAATATGTCTTGAATCTTCGACAAAAAATAATGTTACGACTAAAATGTGCAGAATCATGATAACAAGACAACTATTAATAGCTAGCAAACGACCGATCATGGAATATAATCCATCATCAGGCACATCACTAGCTAGTCAAAACCTTACCTTGCCATCAATGGGATTTCCCAGAGCATCAACAACTCTTCCGAGCAGCTGCTCACCAACGGGAACATCTACAATGGCTCCTGTTCTCTTCACGATGTCACCCTCCTTGATCAGTTTGTCATTACCAAACACCACAATACCAACATTGTCAGGCTCCAAGTTCAAGGCCATACCCTGTACACAACAACACAAACCTTTAGTTAATAAATTTATTGAGCAGATACTGAGAAACTAGAAAGTGCTTGAAAGCATTTCTTGTGAGTTGTGGACAGACGACGGACGATAGATGACACACAATTGCAGCTCACCCAAGGCCTGAAAATCCAAATTTGTGATTACAAATCGAATGTGAGTGGTTGGCTCTATGCTACAGCTAGTTGTGAATAGAATTTGAAAATTATGTGTATCGTTGTCAGGGCCCGAAATTGGAATAAATTTTCACTTGTCCAGTCGGACAACTGGCTAAAAAATCGACTTGTTCTTCCCAAAAATAGCAGTTGTCCTTCATGATAAATGTGAAGCAGGGGCACTCAGCATAGTTAAATTGAATTCGTCCTTCCCAGATTGTTGGTCCCCTCGGACGGGGCCAATTTCGAGCCCTGGTTGTATTTGCACACCAAATGTCCACCTGCTACATTTTTTAGGATCGGTGGGTAAATCCTATTTAAAAAATGCAGAATTTCCCAATTTTCAAACTTATTCTTTATCTTTATTTTAATGAACTATACAACTTTTCTTCAGACCACATTTTTTAAATAACGTGGTTTATGGATGCCACTAATTTGTGAAATCTTTTTTAGTGAAAATCACAATTGTTTTATTCCTGAAGTTTCAATTAAAGTGGAAAACATCCACCACAATTTTCATTTCCTAAGATAAAAATACAAAAAAAAACTTTATTTATTTCTCCGACGCCAGGCCTGAAATCTGCTAAAATGTGTATAAAAATATATAGTAATCTTTCCATTTTATTATTTCCCTGTCGCTTTGAAGGGGCACCGTGGGATGGAAGCAATATTGGTATTTAGTTTTGTTTGAAGTATTGTATCCCAGATCATGATATCAAGTTTTTCTAATTTTACAGATTTTGAAACACATCAAAGCAACATTTCTAAAAATACAGATATAACCCAACAAACTATTTGCACACCTAATAGATGAGTGAATGTTAGCAGAGCATTGGTCCCACCTGTTGGTGCCGTCTGTCAAACGTTGGGCAGATGATCAGTGCTGCAGGGGAATCGCCCAATCCCCGACTTTCACACACAAATTATCATCAGTGCCTATTGAAGTACCGAACCCTGGATTCTGTCTCAGACGGTCGATATTTGTGGTATAAAATGTTGTATACTGCACAGTTTTGTTCACTGAATACATGGCAGTATACAATTTTGAAAATAAAACTGTTCAGTCTTTTTCAGTGATTTTTAATTTTTCAATGATTTTCTAAATATTTTTAGTTAAGATCAGTAGGCAATATAACTTTTTGTAAATTTATTTTATGTTAACATATGCAGTCCCTTTAACCTTTCTCTGTGCCAAATACACTATATATATACATGCGAGAGCTATTAAACATTTAATTTTTTACCTTACCTTCAAACCACTGGAGAACTCCACCATCTCTTCCGCCTGAATGTTGTTGAGGCCATAAACACGAGCGATACCATCTCCAATGGAGAGGACACGTCCTGTTTCCTCAAGCTCCGCACCCGCAGCATGACCCAATATACGATCCTCTAAAATGCTGGACACTTCAGCAGAACCTGCTCAATCAAACAATACCATGCAGCAGTGATTACAATAATGGAATCAAGTCTACAGTAGGTAAAAATACACAAAACACTGTTTTAGTTGAGAAACTAGTTCATCAGAAATTTTTTGCAAGACTACATTTAGCATTAACTGAAATAAAATATATTTAGTGAAACCTGAAACCTTGTCCAGCTAAAATAAATAAATTCTGCCTATTGCACCTTCATTTAAATCTGGAGTTGCTAGTTCAATTTTAAGTTTCAAATGGTGAAAAATACATCTAATATATTTTAAAAGTATTTCTCAAACTCAATTATATGATTAACCCAGCATCTACCACAAATTACGCCAT
This sequence comes from Flabesymbios commensalis, assembly GCA_964017125.1. Taxonomy (NCBI): domain Eukaryota; kingdom Metazoa; phylum Annelida; class Polychaeta; order Terebellida; family Flabelligeridae; genus Flabesymbios; species Flabesymbios commensalis. The sequence goes on from OZ024908.1 coordinate 4,874,588, forward strand.
GACACTATCTGTCAAAGATTATTTGTTTAAAATTAGCATGGAAACATATGCAGGGGTTCTTAATTTGTAGGAATGTTTACATTCGAACCAGGATAGTGTGCTGAAAATGCACTCAGCCCAAGCAAATGTGTCCTATCCCCCCATTGCACAATGTCAACAAATTCAATGCACTGAGAGTGGCCCTATATTATTAATGATCCAGACTTGTTAATTAAAATTTACAAAAAATTTACTACTCTACCAAAATTCAATATGAAATGTTGTATTACCTCCAGCTGCAAAATTTGTCTGTGATGTGTTGAATTTTCTGGAGGCCACAAAGCCAGCTGCTGCCGACTTCCTGACAACCTGAAATCATAAACAAAAGCATATATGGTTTACAAAAAACACAACTTTTGGTGGTTAATCTCATCTGACACCAGGGCTGTTAACAAAACGTGGATTCGTGGCGCTGCACCAAACTGTTTTATCCCAGCACCGCACTGACAACAGTCTAGGCCAAAAAAAAATATATGTTTGTTTCCGATTTGTTGTCATTTTAACCAGTGGGTAGGTAGGGAATTTATTTTTTATTTTTTGTCACTTAAATCAATCGGTAGAAAAGAATTATTTTTTATTTTATTTGGCGCCAAATTCACTTTCATGCATGGCTTATTTGTACATTACATAACGATTTTTTTTTGACGCTTTTTGACCCCCCTCTCCTTTTTGTAACGTTTTTTTAGTTATATCGACTACAGCCAGTAACTCATCCCTTAACTTATAAATTTCCAAAAAAAATAAAAAAAATCCATAAAATAAATTTGGGTCGCACATGTTTTGATAGGGTCGGTCGGAAATCGGAAACAAACAATATTTTTTTTTAGGCCCTACAGCGAAAAACCAAAGTGTTCATTCTTTGCCCTTGCAATTGATGTTTCAAAATCAGTTAGTCAGGCCAAAAAAATCTGTTTCCCATTACAGACAAATCTTATTTAACAAGAGTGCTGACGCTAACATCCCCTGCCATCAATTAAAGTCAACAATGGCCTCAAAATCGAAGGTCAAAAATTAGGTCAAAGGTCATAAACCGCAAAAGGCACATCTACAGCCCCCTAAGGGATGTGTGTATGCAATATGAGAACAATCCGGTTAACAGTTTCCAAGATATCGTCCGGAAACGAAACGCGGACACAGGCCAGACATAGTCTTCGTGGGAGTGGATAAAAATGGCGCCCTACTGCTTGGACTGTAATCAAGGAAACTAGTAAGATAAAACACATGGTTGAGCATGTTTAAAAATTGAAATAACCGGCTGTTCGACTCAACACTGGGTATTATCGTCAGTTATTCCGATTTTCAAACTATGTTTAACCATGCGTTTTGTGTTTTAGGCGTAAAGTCCTTTCAAACTTTTTAATGACGTTTACAGAGGGACATCTTAATTAGAAACTTACTGCAGGTCAAATAGTTAAACTTTCAAACTATAAAATATTTTTAAATGAAATTGTCAAGTGGAGGGGGACTTGAAAAGAGTGTTTATAAAATTTCATAGAAATCGGTGACAATTGACAAAGTATTAGGCAAAAAATATACACTAAAAGTTGAGCCAAATACAGCCCACAGCGCGCACAGAAAAAATTGCATGAATATTGTGGGTTGTATTAGGATTGATGTCTGAGCCACTTTATGTTTTAAAATTTCGAATCAAAATTAAATCATAAAGTAACAGCATGGAGACCTATGTTGCTATATATATATATATATATATATATATATATATATATATATATATATATTTCATTTATTTTGTTTCCAAATAGATAAGATTCCAGTCCTTTTAAAAATCAAATTGTCACTGTATTTCGAGGGGGGACCGAAAATAGTGCTTGTAAAATTTCATGGAAATCGGTGACAATTGACCAAAGAAATAGGCAAAAAATATACATCTGAGCCACTTTATGTCTGAGCCACTTTCGGTTTTGATAATTTCTGATCAAAATTAAATCATAAAGTCATAAAGTAACAGCATGGAGTCCTATGTTGCATATACATGATATATATTTCATTTGTTTTTGGTTCCAAATTGGTTCCAAATTTCAGTGATTAAGTTTTAGAAGCCGAAAAAATCTGTATTTTAGGGAGCTTAAAATAATAAAGAAAAAAATAGTTAGATGCAAATCAACAAACTTTTATATACCGCTATGCGGCATCAAAGCAAGATGAAAATTTACAAAACCCTTTAAGAACTAAACTAGGGCAGGAAACAAACCATGTGTGCAAAAATATCCCCGCGCGCGAAAATACACACTACCACCCTATCATTTACAATGATCATAAATTCATCATCTCATAATATAAAAAAATCGGCGAACTACTGTGAAAAGCAGTTTTCATTCATTCAACATCCCTGGCCCATGCACTTTTTTTAAGTAAGAACTACCGTATTATCCCTAATAAGCGCACCGCCCCTAATAAACGCGCTCCCCCCCTTTTTCATGTACCCTGTATATCCAGTCAGCTGGTTTGAAAAAATCTACCAGACACCAGCCTTCTGCGTGTAGCTGTGTCAACATGGTTGGGCCACAGTCAGTGTGTTGTGAGCGTGGGTGTAAACGCGGTATGCTACTGTTACATGTAGCCTAGTTGTTGTACATATGTACATGTTGTTTTAACACTGGGCCAACGTCGTACAGGTGGACCAGCATTGAATAACACCTGTGTGCGTTGGTTAATTAATCGTTGAGTTGTGTCAGAATAACGACAGCGTGTCAGGTTTGCTTACAACAAAATTAAGGAGTGTCCATTGCACTAGCTCAGTGATTATTGAGTCACACAGATTTACAAGCGCCCCTGTTAAGCGTTCCCGGCGTTTTAATGCGAAGCCAATTTATAGGGCTTCCGGTAGGCTTAAGGCTCAGTAAGATTTGAAGCCTCTAATGACACGAAAAACGTCTGCCCCTCTTTATCGCGCTACCTCATGCTTTGGCCGTCAGCAGTTGGCGTCCACTGGTCATCCAAATATGTGAGGTATGGATCTTGTTCTACTATAGTAGCGCCGAGACATAGGACTTGATATGTGCTTAAACCCAGACGATCCTACCATGGCTGCTGCTTTGAACCAATGTTACAGAGCACATGTATACATGATGTCCCTGCAGAGATGATACACCACCATTTGGTTGATGGCGCGCTAAGGTCGGCAAGAGTAGATGACGTCATAAGGCCGGGGACGGTCTGCTGTGGCAGACATTCTGAGGCCTACACACTGTGTGAAATTAGACGTAAATTTAATCAGCTAGGCCTACGTCTTTTTAAAGCATTCATACAGTATGTATCTAAAAACAAATACGATATCTAAATATCGTCTTGCCCAAATAAGATCATTCCAAGATGAATGTGATGGTAACCGCGTCGTCTCGGCCTATAGCGGGCCATGGCTGCATAAGGTGTCAGCCTGTGTTAACATACCAGTTACACATGATGCCAGCGCGCACGAGTGGCAGCTTAAGAGAGTGGACGGGGGCTTGCATGTTCTCCCAAATTTCGCATGACTTAATAACGGCGCCGCGGCCGAATGAGGCCGTGAAATACAGATTACCATTTTAGTGCACATAATAAACGCGCCCCCAACTTCGTCTCCATGCCCGGCGCGTTTATTAGGGATAATACGGTAGTCGGTTTCACCAGAGAAACCTTTTTCTAATTTACTCAGGCGCTGTTTAAAATTCTACAAAACTTTTCTCAGATCATTTTTTCATCTTCCCCTAACATCGCTGAAAATTTGGTAGAATTTTGTTGTGTATTTTGTAAGTTAGCCCATTTGGCATGTAATTGAAAATTTATTACATGCCAAATGGTCTAACTGAGATATACACAAACAAATCCTCTAAATTTTCAGGGATGTTAGGGGAAGATGGAAAAATTTTTGGTAGAAAAATTTAGACCGCGATCGAGCAAATTTTAAAAGTCTACTCCCAGGTTCTGGTGAAACAGACTGTAGCCCTTCTTTTATTTTATTTTAAATTTATTTTCACTTTTGATGAATTCTGAAACACAGAAAACATGCAATAAAATTGAAAAAAACAAAATTTAAATCTTAAAAATATTCACCAGATCCTGGGAGTAGCCTTTTTTCGATTCACTCGGTCATTGTTTAAAATCTTCTAACAAAAAATTTTCTTAAATCATTTTTTCATCTTCCCCCAAACATCCTTGAAAAATTTGATAAAATTTTGTTACGTATTATCGAGGTTAGAACATTTGACATGTGATAAAAGTCCAAAATGACAGCTCTATTTCACCATTACGGTGCAACAAGAATTATATTACATGCCAGGTGGTCTAACTTTAAAAATACACATCAAAACCAAACCAAATTTTCAACGGTTGGGGAAGGTGAAAAAATGATAAAAAAAAGTTTAAAATTTTAAACAAGGACTGAGCAAACTGAAAAAAAAGTTTCACCAGATCCTGGGAGTAGCCTTTTTTCAATTTGCTCGGTCGCTGTTGAAAATTTTTTAACCAAATTTTTCTAGGATCATTTTTTCATCTTCCCCTAACATCCCTGAAAAATTGGTGGAATTTTGTTGCGTATTTTGTAAGTTAGACCATTTGGCATGTAATAGCATTCTTGTTTCACGTTAATAATGTTAAAGAGAGCTGTAATTTTGAAAAATTATTACATGCCAAATTGTCTAACTTCGATAATAGACTACAGATAGATACAGGTAGATCTAACGTTACACGAATAAAATCCACCAAATTTTCAGGGATGTTGGGGGAGATGAAAAAATGACCCGGGAAAAATTTCAAACAGCGATCGAGCAAAGTCTACTCCCAGGATATGGTGTTCAAACAGACAGTCAACTAAATTCAAAATCAAATCATAGTTTATCATGTCATTCATGATTCGATCATAAATTATTAAATAAATTAAATTTTTTAAAATTTTAGACATTTCACTCGAATAAAATTAGGCTAGATCTATCAATCATTAGCCTAGCCTAGCCTCCTTCATGAGAATTATTAATTTGAGACTGTTCTAAATCACAATATAAGACTGAACTGTCTGAAGTGTCAGTGACTGACCCAGTGATTTGATCAGCAGAGGCAGAGCGATGACATGTGATGATGTGTTGAGGACAACCGAGTCAAGTTCATGACAAACTTACAAAGTCACAAATTTGTTTTTCATGATTTTACTGATTATAGAAATGTACATTCAAACAAATTAAAGGAAAATACTAATGAGACTTGTAAGAAGGCATATCAACTATTGTTATTTTCTAACTACGTTTATATAAAGGTTTAAACAACGTTGAAAGTTGCATGCTAATCCACGACCGGTCGGCAAGTTCTGTTCAATGACAGGTCAAACTCAAATTGCCGGGCCGGCGTGGATAATTATTTTTCAACTAAAATTCCAAGAAAAGTATAAAACACGGTAGGATAAATTTTGAACATCCTGTTCTCCTTTCTTTCAAATTATACCTGTCTGGCAGCTCTAGGCAATTGCCTGGCAAGGACTGTTGTTACTCTTGATGAAAGCATCTTGCTGGCTGCCACTTTCCACCTTGCCAAAACAAGATGGCTCTGAAGGAAGAGAACCGTGTGAAGTATGCTGTGTCCCCGTAGTGATAAGAAAGTCGAAATCAGTTTCAGAAAACAAATTTTATATTGCTCTGTTCGCAATTGAGATAAAACCACTTTCATATTTAAAAAAAGCTATTTAATTTATCTGTGCACTCAATCCCCTTATAAATCATTTATCGCCTATAATTTTATCGTATGTATGAATATATTGAACATTGTGATGTTTCACTAACCTTCAGTTTTAATTTCTGCTTCAGCCAAGTAGGCCTAACGTACCATTGGGGCCCGTAATGGGGCTATATGTGTGATCACCACCTCAATATTTGTTTACAACGATTACCCAGATAACATGCGACCGTTGTGTAGACGTTGTCCCAACGTACGTAATTGGCTGCCGACATCGGCCCAACGTTTTCTACTAATTGGTGTCACGTTGGCGTAACATCTGATGCAGACCGTTTGTGCAAACATTGGCCCATCGTTGGCCCAACCACTTTTGACAACTGTTGGTGCAAACGTAGGCAGAACCTACTCTAACAGCCGTCGGCCTGACGTTAGTTGTCAACATCAGAACATCATTCTGCTAGTTGCTATAACGTTGCAGAGCCGTAGCCACCCGTCCGGTTGGTCCGGTATTCACAAATTAGTAGTTTTGCAAATTATAGGTTGATGTCAATGATGAAATGAAATGAATCGGGCTTTAGGCCACCTTTGTGCACATGTAGGCTAAGCTGGGCCAGGAGAACCTCCTGGGGATGGTGAGATGAATGATATGACACTGCCCTCCAGACACAGGATTCGAAATTCGAGCCCTGGCGCGGTCTGAGGCCGAGCACGCTACCTCTCGGTCACGGAGGCTCCCCACAATACTGAGTTTTACACGTGGATGGGGAAGAAACATTTTTGTTTCTTTCAAACCGCTGAGACCAGGAACCAAACCCCGAACTCTAGCGTTAAAGGCAGCGGTGCTAACAACTACCCTAGGGCCCCCGCCCTATAGGTGGATGTATGAAAATAAATTGATATAGTGAAGACACAATTTTTTAAAGATGTTTAATTATATTAAAATAACAAGCATATGGGTCTAGTCACACTAAACTAGGCCAGTGGCTGATTATGAGGGTTGTCGTGTTTGAACACATTTTATCGATATTTATATTTATTTCACCATCGTAATATTTGGTGGGTAGGAAATAGACACTATGGAGAGTACTTTTCATAAAATATGTCATATACCGGCTCATTCTTTGTGACTTTGTTTTTAAATTATGTCCATGACAAGTGCGCTTTTCCCTATGTCAAACGTTACATCGCCAGACATCACATTTTGAGAGGATGAATAAAGGTCTCTGTTTACCTCATACTTAGCTGTTTTTCATTAAATTATGTGCAATGATCAGAGTTGAATTTAGGATCACAATGGGGGTAATCTACTGCTTTTTACATAGTTTGTATGCGTTCTGAACACAAAGGTAACGTACGTGACTTTCAGTCAAATATTTTTTACCTCCCAAGAAAGTACTCATCATTTTGTTTAATTTCTCTGAAATATAACAGATATAAAAACTTGTACTCTGAAGTCTCAAGTTTTATTTCGATGGAAGGCCATTGATCTGTATTATATAAGCTTTGGCTTTTCAATAATCATTTGCTTCTGAAGGAATGCAAACCATTTTGAGCATCACATACGTTAATTACTAGGATCCTTAACCACACATCACCATTTCTTACATGAGTCAATTGCTATGCCAGGGTGTGCAAAAGTTACTTGGCGAATGGCTCTTTGAAGCAGCCTTGCTGCCAAATCAAAACGTGCTGCGATGTGTGTGAATTTTGATAAGTTGTGGGTGTCAACAAATCAGGTACGTTACCGAAAAAACGTATGTTTATTTTTTGTTCAAGTACTCCTTTGTACGTCGAAGGTGGGGCGTACAGAGTGGATATATCAGTTAAAGACAAACAAGCTAATGACAGGTACATTTTTATTATGCCTGAGCGATAATTGTTGCTTTTATGAAAGGTTAAGTCCAGGAAGGTCAAAAACGTATGTGACATTTGACATAACAGAAGAATCTTGTATGTGATATTTGACTGCTGCTAGCAACGTATGTGATTATTGACATTTTCAGTCATGTGTGGAGAGTAAATGTATAGCTCTGATACTGACGCTCATAATCATGTGAACAGTCACGTACTGAGAAGAATCACGTACTTGACTTGTCAAACATCACATACGTACAATACACTCCCTGTTCTATTCAGTAATTTACTTTCATCTTTATGTGTGGTCGCCCAGATCAGCTCACTACTGGCAACATTATTATATGAAAACCGACAATATATCAAAGGTATCATAGTATTCATGTCAAAAAAAGGTTACGTCCCACATTTGAAAACAGTTGGGGTGGCAAATGTATGTTTCTCCCCTTGGTATCTCGTTTTGTCGACCCTGTTTGTTTTAACATATCACCCTTGTATCAGACCATCTCTTCACATAAATTTCTCTAGCTTAGCTATTATATCCCCCATTTCAGACGAGAATTATGTAAGCATCACCTACGTGGGCCTGAAAGCACCAGGCTCAGAAATAAACATCTCCTGAGCTCCACATCGAGCGAATTGACTTGCAACTTCTCAGCAACAAACTACAGATATTGTACTATCAGGAAATGCAAAAATAATATATGTGCTCTAATTTTGTCTTATCATGTAACACCTTTGGCCTAGTTTAGTGTGACCAGACCCATATATAATAATAATCAATTCAGACATTTTTTTTTTCAAGCATGATACATATATAAAATACATATATAGCTTGTATGCATAGTAAAAATAATACTGGGTATACATTTTGTGTCCGTAATAATTTATAAATGTATTTACAGTTTGAAAAAATCCGTGAGACATGATTGTTTCTTTTTCGTTTGTTTTGCACATATTTTCCCCTCTGTCATGTGAATCATTTGAGCATATTTGTCATTTTATAAACATTGATTTTTTAGCGCCTAATCTAAAATAACATCACATTATTGTGATCGTCTGTCACACATTTTAAACACGGAGCATTTTTACACAAATATCAGTCCGCTTAAATATCAAAGTGGTAGGAGAAGCTGTGCTTTCACTACGGAGACATATTGCAGCAGTTTTATTTTTTTTAACTGTTTTATGACGACATATATATATTATATATTTATGTAATTTATTACAATTAATGCCTTGACTAAGAGTAGAAAATAATATAGGAATGATAGAGCAAAGAAAGAATAAATAAAATCATTTTATATCTTACCTACCTTTAGTTATTTATTTATTGGTTATTTATTAGGTATCACAAGCAGAATTAATTTATCCAAAAACAGTCTAATTTATTATTATTTATGTTTAATGCACTGATATGGTTATAAATTTATACGACCTTTTAATATTTTATTAGTCAAAGATTTTGTTACAATATTTTATTAACCAATTATTTTATTAATTTTTATTGTTGTTAAAATATTTTACCAATCTCAAAGTAAAGGCGCTATACCAGATCCTCTAACGAAAAAAAGGTGCTACCAACACTAACTTCGCACCATCCCTATTGCATAACCAGATAACAAGCAGGATGTTACGTCACCTTACAGCCTCCTGCTCAAACCTTAGTGCACCGTATACTATTTAAAAAAAAAATAAAAAAAATGATTCCGGTTTGGACAGGTGAAATACAATGCAATTTATGCATTTGGGGAAAATAATGAGTCCGGTATTTGGAGTAGATAGGTTCCAGTTTAGCAGTGTTTCTGGTTCTAAAAAAGTTGGAGTCAGGTAATCTGAAGACTCCAAAAATGATGTTGAAGTCAGAACGCAGGCACGGCGAACGGCCACCAAAGGCGATCGCGAAGCTAGGGGGGGGGGGGGGGGTTGTTTGGGGTATGAAGAGAAGGCTTTAGATGGCTTCTAGACTAGAGTCACTACAAAAATCTAAATGTAGCCTACATTTCAAGCTTTGAAACAACTCATTTTTAACTAATAAAACACTGAAAAATATCTCAGCCTCAGGGAATGATTTCTGAAAATTGTCGTCAGAATGGAATAATTTTCGTCGGGGGGAAAAGCTTGTCGTCAATTCTGACGACATGACGACACATCAGAAACACTGTTTAGAGAGGGTTAATAATTAGTATTGTTTTGAGTGTAATTAATTCGGGACCAAATAATTATTATAGACAGGATTCCGGTTTGGATAAGGTCCGGTATGTACAGGTTGCACTGTACTATTTATTCACTGATAAGAATTGGAAATTGTTGCAAATAACAATGAATAAAGAAGATATAAAAAGCTTGAATATTAGGAGAGTTAGGGTTCTTGTCAAGTTAAAAAAAATCAAAAAATTCGAGAAAAACTCGAATTGGCTCGGATTTTTTTTAACTTAACAAAACCCCTTAGTGAACATATTGAACATTTTTTCATTTATATAAATGATATTGTTAAATTAAATAACCTTTTTAAATTTATATTATTCGCCGATGATACAACAATTATAGCTCCCGTAAACACTAATAACAAGGAAACTGCAAATATAGTTAATATGGAACTAGATAAAATTATTACATGGTTTAAACTCAATAAATTGTCTTTAAATATTTCTAAGACAAAATTTTGTATATTTCACAAAGTACAACGTGAAATATCAATTCCGGAAATACACATCGAAAATACTGTTATTGGTTATTCAAAAGTGAAAGATTTTTTAGGATTCAGATTAGATGAGAACTTAAATTGGAATGATCATTTAGATAAACTATGCTGTAAACATTCACGAACTCTCGGAATTATCAATAAATTGAAATATGTACTTCCCAGGAATGTTTTGCTCCAGTTGTATCTTTCACTATTCTTGCCACATGTAAATTATGGCATTTTAATTTGGAGACATAACTATGAAAAAATTGGTAAATTACAAAAGAGAGCAGTAAGATTTATAACATAAAGTAAATATTTAGCACATACAGATCTAATTTTTATTAAACTAAATTTTGAAAAAATACAGGATACATTTAAATTTAATCAGTTAAAATTTTATCACAAATATTTAACAAAGAGTTTACCCGATTATTTTCAAAACTTTATTTTTACCAGGCAATCCAGATACAACACTAGACGCAGTCATGATCTGACTCCAACAAAAGTGAATCATATATTTGCTACCAAATGTATTACTCAGAATGCAATATGTGCACAAAGGTGGCCTAAAGCCCGCGTCATTTCATTTTCATTTTATTTCTCACAATATTCCTAATGTAATTGATTGGTTACTGAACGAAATTCGAGAGAAATTTTTTACTCATAGTTTTTTAGGTTTTGTATTGTATACCTGTATATATTTTATTATTATGTACCAGAAACAAAGTGTAATTAAAAATTGCTATGTATGCAATCGATGATATTCTTAAATTGATTTATTATATTTTGTCATGTAAGGTCACGAGTCGGGTGAACTAAAGTTTCAGTTTCAGTTTTATTAAATGTGCTCTGTCTCGGCATCTCATTTGCAAACCAAAAATGTCCGCATATGGAATGTCCTGCAGTCTCACATAGTTTTTGCACATATCCTTCATATATGTATATATATATATATATATAAATGTTCTAAAATCACATCAGCTGTCTAGAGGTCGAGTGCGCCACCTAGGCGCTGGATCGTGCTTCGATGTCGCTGGCCTCGTGCGGGTTTTTGCCGGCTGACCCACAAACATTTTTTTTGTGGGTTTGATCGGCGAATGACATAGGCCTACGGACTGCTGTGATGTATCGGATGTATGTATGGCGTTGGGGTGGCGCGCTTGGTCCATGCAAGTGGTCCATGTTTTCGATTTTGTATTTTTGTTTTGTTGATTTTTGATAACTAATTATGGTGGCTTGCATGATAGCGATCAAAATTTTGATCTTAATGGGAGTCTCCATGCCGATTACATCATTAATATTTTTTATTTCTTTATCAGACTATATACATGATATACTATTTTGTTAAAAGAGGCTGATAAATGATTCCGAGTTCTGAGTTCTAATTAATTTATACCAGAGGTATTTCCTGAGGACAATGAGGCGATCATCCCTGAGCTACTATTATAACAATAACAGTGAAGCTGCCATCACATATTGTACACAATAAGTATTAGGCAAGTTTTAATTCAGCTAGCACATATGCGAATATGGCAAAGCTAGCAATTGAAATATTCCAATGTGACAAATCTAATTAATAATTACAGACTGAAATTGTGGATTGCAGGAGAGACACACAACTTCAGGTGAGTGAAAATTTAAATTTGATACTTTAAAATTTCAAGTGTTAATGTAACCATATATTTACTTAAATTCTGAACTTACCTTGATCATTTTTAATGTTTTAATGTATATCAAATATTTGAAAAAATATATTCTTGTAACAAAAAATTATCTTCCTGTTGAACCAGTGTGTGTAGTTCTTTTTGAAAAAAAACTAGAGGACGACATAATTATCAAGTAGGCTGCAAGGTAGAGCCACAGATTCACAAATAGGCATGCAGATACACATGATACTTCGTCCACTTGGATATGAAAGGGTGTATCTGCCACTTTACAAAGTGGCAGATACACCCTTTCATATCTAAGGGGACGACTTATAGTCCTGTTATGTTCATTGTTATGTGGCGCCAACAGGTTTGGTAGCGGATGAATGGGAAGTAGTTATTGCAGGCTTGGATTTGCCCAGATGCAGCATGGCGAGCGAGTTTTGTTATAGAATGTATTTTATTATTGCTGTAATTCCAGTTAAGGTGTCCGTGTGGCAGCTGGAGGATGTGTGTGATTGTAAACAGTCATTGTGGTGAAGTTATCGTGAGTGAAATAATATCAGATGAAACAAAGTTCTATTTTTCCAGACTTCAAACAGTATGCGGCGCCAGCAGGTAGGATTTGGTAGTGGGTGCATCACTTGGAGGCATCAAACCACAAACAAAAATGTTTGTTTTAGAATTCAAAAGGGGCATGGTGCCACCTATCATTAGTGGCACCTTATCATGCACGCCGGGCACCATGGTAGGCGATTCAACACCCATCCTCCCCAATTAAGAGCATAGACAGAATCAGATAAATATATCAACAGTTATTACGACTATGTACACAGACCATTATCAGGCATTGTGTCATAGGTGTGAACGCGTGACATCAGTGACTGGGGTGTTTTTCACAGTCACAATTAATGGCCTGGGTGAGTTGAATTTGACGTAACAACAGGTAAAGAGGCATTTCACTGTCTGAATATTAGAAGGGCAACATGGTGCTCACAAAAGGCAACATGGCACTGCGCCATTTTGAATTAATATACTCCAGCACCCCCCCCCCCTATTTAGTAATTTTATGGTGCCCCCTTTAGCTTGTATAGCGTACATAGGCCTCACCCTGACAGCACCTTTTTTCGTTTCTGGGGATTATATCAAGTAATATTTAAAAACAGTTTATGTGGTGACTACACTCTTTACTTGTGGTTTTGTATCGATATAATAATAAATATAATATAATAAATGCCTAAAGAGTCTATGCTGAGTAACCCAGGGCAACGTACGGTAGGCTATCCATAACTATGATTCATGGAGATATTAGTTTTTTTTTCGGAAACGTTGGAGTCTGGGTTTTTTTTCAAGATATGTGGAAAGATAAATTGACAAAATTGAATACATGTATTGTAGATTACAAGTTGCTTAAATTTAAGACAGAAAGCCTATGAAAAAAATGTTCTAGCGACTGTTCAATGGTGGGCTACTAAAAAGTGTTGAATGACTTTAATTTATGTCAAAACATTTTATGACAATTCATACAATATGTAGGCTTCCCATCAGCAGTTTCGAGTCCCCCGCTGCAACGCAGCCATATTAGCCTTGTTAGCAGACTGAGTAGGATCATCACAGACTGACTGACCAAACTATTGGCATTATTTACTCATAGATGTCGCTCAAGTATATGGACACACTTTGATTTAAGAGCCTCTGCTCTCAAGGTGGTGTCGGGTATGAAAAGCATACAATATTGTTGATGAGAGTGCACATGGGTCTTTTTAATCATTTTTTTGCCCCACTTTTCACTTTTTATAAGGGAAAAATCTTTTGACTTTATTATTTAACGAGATTGTCCTCATTTTTAATAAGATTTCCGCCTCACTTTTTAAATTTATAATGGCTTAGGACAATTCAATAGGAAGTTTGTCTAATGGAGGTACCATTGTAAAATAATAATATAATAATAAAGTGTATAAAAGAGTAATCATTGTTCGATAGCTATAATATAGGTCATAATATACAGACATCAATATTCGTTTCTTTTATAGCCAGTACACTTCGTTTTTACACTAGATATGTATACATTTTTAGCTTCGTTTTTACACTAATTAGAAACTGCAATCCTCAATCTTCGGCCCCAAAGAACAGGCGCTTCGCCTTTCGTTCGATTCGTTTTTTAACCTACTTGCAACCTTGTTGATCTTATTTGATGACTGTGGCTTGGCTGCAACGTAATTGTGTAATACCCACGGGCCAGGCATTGAATTCTGGGAGCCCCATGTCCTGCTATGATGAACAGTGAATATATATTTTTTTATGTTTAGCTAAATGCCATTCATAGTATGTGTTATTGAACAGCCATGTAGAAATAAATCCAGGTGGGCTTAATGACATTATTTTAAGGTGTTATTATATACATGAAGTGATTGTTTTTGTACAATACTGATATCTGTGGAAAAGTTTTTCAATTTTACCATGTTCGAGCTATTTCTTAGTTGATCAAATGTGAAAGCCATTAATCGTATTATGTCATTTAAATTAAAATAAATTACATTCTTTGTTCTCTGGATATATCTCTATGACATCCCGTTTCAACTGGGAGTCTATGGTTTCTGCAACGGAATCTCGCAAGTAATTGGCTGTTATTGTGGTTAAAGATCCATACGCAGGCAAATGGCATGTTTTCGTTTTAGGTCTGTTATATCTTTTTGAGTGTTTGAATGAGTGAAGGCACCATTTTGATAGATTACAACTTTTACAAAACATCCGTTGGCAACGTAATCAGATTTCGAAAAAGATGAATTATGACAAAATGTCAATCATTACATTTTTGTCTTTTAGATCAACTCTTTTTTAATGCTCTAGCCATGTTTGACAGGTAAGTGTTATTGAGTCAACGATTGGATTATGTCCTTTTAAAGAAAGTTTTTTTTATAATTAACTAGCCGTAATATATGACAAAAAGTTCTTAACTCGTATTAGGATAAGTGTGTAAGGTCTCGGATGTATCGTATCATCAAAGACGTTGCTAGTTTAATTATAATGTCATCAACAAACAACAGCTTAACGGCGCTTTCCTTACGGGGCTAACATTTTCAATCACGAAGGGTCAAAACTTCTAAACTCGACCAATTGACATGTTTTACATCTTTTCGGGATATCCTGAACATCGCCAAAATACACAGGTGATATTTATGTGATGTTCGTGTCTGGTGTAGTGACAAAACGGAGGAGATTTTCCTCAGTGTTGATTCTTTCAAAGAAAAAAACAAATCAACACAATATCCTTCATCTAGACCCTCAGCGCCTTGGTCAAAGCCATTATAATAGAGAGATGGTTGTTATTAATTGTATGAACATTCCGAAATACACACTTATATTGGGTACATATCTCTTTCCAATGGAGGGTGGGGAAAGATAATATAGGTCTACGATAATATCCTTTCCACTGCCATAGCGAATTAAACCAAATCGTTTTTTGCGGTCCTCTCAGACACAGTACCATACAGTGCATGCCTGCCACAGCGTATTGGATCGCAGTGAAACAATGGCCTTCTCACAAGCACCATCGTGTGTCGTAGACCCGTCGGTAGTTTTTGTCGTCATTCCATTTTCTCCAGTATTAAAACTTAATTTTCTAAAGTTTTAAACGACTCACACTTGTAAATTTTGCTATTCATATTGTATTTACCTATTTCTTTACACTAATCTTGTCGGCATGGTTGTGACCTGTCACGATATTTAGTTATTATAGTCCGAAAATTGGGAGCCGTATGCTATTTTATATGCCTCAAATGTTGTGACATATATATTTAATATCCCGTTATGCACATTCAACCCTCAGATGGATGTCTTGTCAAGATATTTTAGGTTCCATAACATTATTTTTTTTAATTAGTTACATGTAATTCATCTTGATCATGAACTGGGGGGTCAGCAACAGAACATCGTCAGTTCCACGCTAATTCATTCGCCTACGACTTAAACCTTTGTGGCGTTTCCAGTAATCTCGGCAATAAAGCTATGTAGCAGGTGCCCCATAGCGTATCCAGAGTTATGCTGTAACACAACACTGCGGTCTACAACGCTGCGGCGTTGACACATTTAAGCCATCCTGTCATCTCAGGGTGTATTTTAGTTCATACTAGCATAGAGTAAATTACGGTGTTGCAATTATGTCAGAAGACCCGTCAGTATTGTTTTCCTTAATTCCATTTTCTACCGTAATATAATAAAATTTTGCAAGGTGATAACCCAGCAGACACAAGACGTTGAATCAATGTTGGTTTACAGCTGGTCCGAACTTCTGGCATTACTATCAACCACAAATTTAAAGTAATAATGGTAGACAAAATGAACCATTTACATAACATCAAATATTTATTTCAAACTCAATAGACCAGTTGTCTCTGGGCAAAACAATATATATTCCTATTTACCTTGTATGTATATACAAAACATTATGTGTTCATGTATGCGTGGCAATTGAGAATGAATAGTAATAATAGAAACAATCAAGTTAATTACATATTTAAACTAAAATATTGAAACCAAAATAAACGAATGCTGCTATTTTTTCTCTGTTATCTAATGTTCAGAAAACATAAACTCTCTAAGCTAATACTGCCGTACCAAGTCAAAAGGCAGTATCTACTAATTACTCTAAAAGTGATCAGATACTGCATTTTGGTTTGCAAAACACTATATGCATTGATGTATATCGCTAATAGTAGGCATATGCTGAGAAACATTTCCGACACCCTGATCCAGCATTGCGAAGTTGAAAACCCAACAAACACGACGTTTACCCAATGTTGACACAAGGTTGGCCCAGCGTCTACGACGCTAGCCCAACATTGATCCAACATTTGGTCAAAGTCTCATATTTGCTGGGAAGAACACAAAAAACACGTTACGTTGACCCAATGCTGTTTTAATGTTGGTCCACCGTCTGAAACCCGTAGTGGATCATGGTTACTGAGGGGTGACTCACGCTTTTAGGCCTACATGATAAAGATTATGATATATAGGCCTACTTAGCATAGCCGTTTATGTACAATTGAACATCCACTTTTAGTTCGATGTCCTATCATAACATTACTAGGCCTACTTCATGTATATTATTCTGATAAGAGAACAAAAATACATTATGGCAGCTCAACGGCACTTCATTTCACTGTTTTGTTTTTAACAGTTAAGCTAATAAGGTTTAGGCCATGGGCTACTACCTCCCCACGTCACACCAATTTTATTTCGGCCTTAATAAGTCCAAAACACGAAATGAGATGTTAGCAGTAAAAATATTGGGACGAACTTTAATCTTTTGATCACTTTTATGGAAGTACCCCAAAACCCATTTCTACAATATCGCGTCATTTGGAATAAAGGAGTAGGGTTACTTAAACGTCAATATTTTCTGTCCTGTTCGTCCTATCTACACATGCTATAGGCTATACTATATGAAAGGGAATTTAATCCCCCTTCCTACGATACACCATTGTAGTGAAGAAAATATTTATTACTCCACATTCATTCAAACATAATTTATATTACTGAATTATAAACATTATCAACAAAATCAACTAATTAACATCAATCTGATGATATCAAACAACATTAACCCCTATAACAACCCTCTCGCACCAATTTGTTTCAAGCATCGGTATGCCAAAAACATGAAAGGAGATTAGCCATGTTAACAAGCTGAAAAAATGTCCCACGTGTCATTTTTATGCAAATATGTGCCGCCATTACGGCAAAATGTATATTTAGTAATAGCTCGGTAAATATCACAGATAACGGCACAATCAGGGTGTTTACACCCATGTTTTGAGGGTCAAATAAAACAAAAGAACTATTTTTGGAGTGATCAGATGTGTTTCAGAAAACAATCGTATGCAAATTAGTGCCGCCATCAGGGCCGTAGGCTGCCCCCCCCCCCCCGCTGGGATATAGAAGATTCGCCAGGCTCACCTCAAGGCCAAGGTCCGCACATAGATTGGTAAATTCAAGGATACTCAGTGGCAGCAGGCGACCGGCCCCCTTTTTTCGCCAAATTCTTTAAAAAGTCCCCTAAATTGGCTAAAATGTACCCAAAAATCTTACTCTGTGCGCCCCCTTTCTTCAGATCCTAGATTCGCCACTGATACTGCAACCCCTCGTGGGCGGCACTGTCACAGTTCTAATACACTGAACACATAGTGTCCCCAGGGATGATATATATATATAGGCCATTGTAGAAAAGGACTGTGGGTATATTATGGGAGGGAGGAGTAGATTCGGAGATGCTCACGTATCAGATGTTTAAAACATAGCTCTATATCTATGGTTTAAAAGGGGAGTATATTTTGGGAGGGAGGGGTGGATTATGGGAGTGTCGCTTATGGTGGTGATGCATGGGTGTATATTCTGGAGGAGAGGTTAAATTCTGGAAAGGACGTATATCTAAGGGGGGGGGGGGGCAAATTCTGGGAGAGCGGGGTAGATTCTGGGAGGGCGGGATAGATTATTTTTTAGCGTCTCATATAGTTGTAGAAAAGGGGAGTATATTCTGGAAGGAAGGGATATATTCTGGGAGCGCCACTTTATATAAAATCACAGAACTCCAGTTCTGTGATAAAATGGAGTGGACCTATATTATGGGACGGATACATATATTCTGAGAGAGTCGCATGTAGATGTCTAGAAAGGGGGTATGTTTTGGGTCGTAGGTGGATTCTGGGAGTGTCGCATATAGTGGTGAATATGGGGGCATATTCTGGAGGGATGGGTAGATTCTGGGAGGGTCGCATATCTGAGTGGGGGGGTATACTCTAGGAGGGGGGGGTTGATTCTTGGAGGGCGAGATCAATTCTGGGAGCATCGCATATAGTTGTAGAAAAGGGGGGTATATTCTGGAAAGATGGGGTAGATTCTGGGAGCCCCACTTGATATAAAAGCGGGGTATATTCTGAAAGGGAGGGGTGGATTATGGAAGTGTCGCATATAGTTGTCTAAAAAGGGGGGGGGGGAGGGTTATCCTATTCTGGGAGGGAAGGGTAGATTCTGGGAGAGTCGCAGATGTTTAAAGTGGGGGTATATTTTGAGTCGGAGGGTAGATTCTGTGAGTGTCGTATATCTAGATGTTCAAAGGGGGGGGGGGATAATTCTGGGAGGGAGGGGTAGATTATGTGAGCGTTGCATATAGTGGCTCAAAAGGGGGTATATTCTGGAGGGATGGGTAGATTATGGGAGTGTAGCATAGTTAAGGGGAGGGGGTATATTCTCGGAGGGCGGGATAGATTCTGGTAGCGTCACATATAGTTGTGGAAAAAGGAGGTATATTCTGGAAGGAAGGGGTAGATTATGGGAGTGTCGCATATAGTTGCCAAAAAAGGGGTATCTATTCTGGGGGGGAGGGAGGGGTAGATTTTGGGAGGGTTGCATATAGATGTTAAAAGGGGACGCCTCGTATAGATGTTTAAAAGGGGGTATATTCTGGAACGGACGGGTAGATTCTGGGATAAAAAGACACTTCACATAATCACGAAAAAGGCGGGGAGGGGGTAGATCCTAGGATGGAGGGGTAGATTTAATTATGGTACACAATTTGATTCGGACGTGATTGTTGATCTGTATTCAAAGCTCCATACATGTCGCCTTGGGCTAGAGTATTTTATAGTAAACAATATAACGAGTAGTCTACTGGAAAGAGAGCATATTACTAAAATGACTTCACAGAACTAAATGTGCATTATACGATAATCCTGCATGCCTTGTTATGTAGTGATGGGCATTTTTTTCATCAAGTTTAAAGTATATATTATGGATGCAAGATATAGGCCTACATGTATTATGTACTTGATTATGTACTTGTCAGTACAATAATGTTATTGGCTTTTGCCTCTATTAATATCAAATAGGCCTACCCTTCCAATGCTTAGAATTAGGCATATATTTCAAAAATAGATCTAGGCCCCTAATGATTTAGTTTGAATAGCCCTTTGTCGACTCTCGAATGCTTTGAGTAATATTTGGCTTACCTGGATGCTAATTTTCAAAAAATATATTTTTTTGTCAGGCCAAAGATATCATGTCTATAAACAAATCCATTGTCTCCAGAATTCTTCTCAAGTGCTCTCAGAAGTCACAAACAAACAAAATTTTCTAGGGGGGGGGGAGGGGGGTGGGCTTACAGCGCCCCCAAACCCCCAGCTACTCTTATAGCTCGCTGCGCTCGCCAATAGGTCCGCATCAGAAAATTACGCACCCCCCCGCAACGAGATCACCCTACGGCCCTGGCCATTACCGAAAAATGTAGTCCTATGTTAGTTAGGCCTATAGCTCTGTCAATATCACAGATAACCGAACAAAAAGGGTGTCTACACCCATGTTTTCAGGGTCGAAGAAGATAATACGGGATAGGCCTACTATAGGCCTGTCATAATTTTGTGGCTTAGGCTCAGACAGAGTATCCCAGCAAACGCAACCCTGAAAACTTGATGTATGAAGACTGTATTGGATCAACGTTGGGCCACTGTCACAGACGGTGGCCCAACATTGATGCAACATTGGATTCATGTCCAGTTTTTGCTGGGGAGACGTTGACTCTGTATAATGATGGGCCAGCGTCGCAGGCCGCGGCCCAACATTAACCCTTTAACCGCCGGTGTCGCATATATTCGGGTTTTCATTTTTTATTAGCACATTAAGTACCACCTTTTAAACATGTTAAAGATAAAATGTGATTTCAATCAGCACTATTTGAAAACAGTTGACCTCCATTTTGTCAAATCTGACTAATTTTCACTCACTTGAAGTTGTGGATCGCGTCAGCGAGACACAACTTCAAGTGGGTGAAAATTCAGATTGAATAATTTGGTGATTAAAGGGTTAAGCCATTTTTTTGATAACTGCTGGTCTTTACTCTGAGTGCAGCGCCCAAGTAAAACAACACATTTTCCCAATGTTGGTTCAATGTTGGTTCACCATTTACAAAACTGGCTCACTATTGAACCAAAAATGTGTTGGTTTGTTTGTGTTTACCAGGACATTTCTGGAATCCCCATAAAAATGTCATTGCGTATAATGATGTTATCATTACAGGGATGCATTATAACTCACAGTTCACCCTGTCCGTCTTCCACAGCGCGATAGATCGGTCCAGGTGCATCATGTAAGACAGCTATAGCAGATAAGATCGTATTCAGTTAGGCTACTTAAGTAGCAGAAAGCCCTTAACGTACTAATGTGTTATATTTCACCATGCATTTCTGCCGTAGCGTAGAAAAGCGTAATAGCGGCCGCTGTTTTATACATGAATAAGAGAGATTTTGTGAATCATTACAGATTTTTACGCTATGCGTGAGAGAAGGGCACTTTTGGATACGGTTTAGAACGCTGTGGTATGAGTGCGGTGTATCATAGTGCTTGTGAGAGAGCCGATTTTTTCATCCGTTTTGATACGCTTTGGCGCAGCTGTGGTATATCTATCCGGCAGTGGAAAGGATATAAGCCTATATAGGCCTAACACAATTTAAAATTTTGAAACTTTTTAACCTGGGTATGGGCCTTTAATGTTGTCAAATAGTTTTCAATTTTGAGATTTGCTTTAAATATTCAATAGTTTAAGCATTTGCTACTCTGTTGGATTTCTGCTGCCCATTTTTGTCTAAGCTGATCGAGTAATCTTTGTTAAATTGATTTGTTGTTTAAAGCATCCCTATTACTACAAGGGATGGCTTGACTTTCCCATATACCAGGGAAACCACGATATCTTCCAGAATCGTTTTAACACAATTCAGCCGAAGCGATTCAAATTATACACACTTGTTTCATTCAATCTATATAGCAATTTATACAGTAAGTTTAAAATTTTAGGTTTCTCGAGCAGTGATCAGCAGTGTCTTGAGAAATGTTGGCCTAGAACATAACCATTCTTGTTTGGGCGGATATAATTAATCAGTATTCACCTAGCAGTAGCTCACCATATACCATGTTTGAACATGTTGTCCTCTTTACTAATAATGTATATTTACAAAATCTTAGATAAAGTTTTTCATGAATTTCCATCCGTTTTGATACGCTTTGACGCAGCTGTGGTATATCTATCCGGCAGTGGAAAGGATATAAGCCTATATAACACAATTTCAAATTGATCTTTAAATTTTATTCTGTCAAACACACTATTTTATTAGAAAAACTTAAGTTGTACAGATGTAATGTCGAAAGTATGCAGTGGTTCACTTCATATCTAGAATCAAGGTCACAAAAAGTATGTATACATAAATCATTATCAAAGTCTATAAGTATTATATCTGGTGTTCCTCAGGAATCGATCCTTGGTCCATTATTTTTTATATTATATATTAATGACATACCATTATTTTTATCAAATACTGAAGAAGTGATATATGCTGACGACTTGACTTTGACCACGATGTGTAACAATGTAAAAACAGTTGAATCAAATCTACGTATTGACACAGGAAAATCTTTTGACTGGTGCAAACAAAATGATAAGGTTTTAAGTTTGACAAAATGCTGCTCCATGCTCGTAGCCAGTAGACAAAAACTTTTGAAAATTAACTCTAAAATTGATATAGACATTGATGACACTGTCATACCAAGTGTTTCAACAACTAAAATGCTACGAGTTCATTTTGATGATGCTCTATCATGGGATGTGCACATTCAAAATGTGTACAACAAAATTAATAAAAATCTCTACTTATTACAACAGATTAAACAGTTTATCCCTATTGATTCTCGGAAATTGTTCTTCAACAGCTATATCCTGCCCCATTTTGACTACTGTAGTATAATTTGGGGAAATTGTTCACAAACCCAGATGTACCGTCTTGAAAAATTACAAAAGAGAGCTGCACGGATAATTCTTGATAAAAACTATCATGACTACTGCATTAGAAGCTCAGATCTCTTTGCTGAATTAAAATGGATGTCACTAAAAGAACGAATAAATTATAACATAGCAATTCAAGTATATAAATGTATCAATGGTTTGAGTAGTCAAGGTTTAGAGAATATATTTACACATTGTAACGAAATTCACAGCCATAGCACGAGATCTGCTGATAATTTGCAGCTATATCGTAGGCCGACTCATCACAAAAGCTTTTCATCAAGAGGTGTTAATGTGTGGAACAATATTCCTGCAGACGTTCGCTTAGCCAAGTCACTTTCCAAATTTAAAGAAAACTATATATCCTATTATTTCGATAGCAAGACTATGTAGATGCAATGTATTAATGTTTTTATATACAACGTATGTATGTATTTATGTGTGTTTATTATATGCTCAGCACGAATGCACGAATATAATAATCATGTTAATGTATGTACAAATTAATATTGTGTAGGCCTTGAACCAAAGTTATAAAACATATTTGTATATGCATATATGCAATCGGAATATACGTGTTTAAATAAATATTATACTTATATGTATATGCAAGTATGATTATGAATATTTGTATCTATATGTCTATTACATAGAAATAATAATGTGTTTTACGTGTCTATTTGTATCATATATATATTCATGTAAGTGTGAATATATCTGTGTAGGCATGTATATTATATGAATGTATGTGTAGGTACATATGCATGGGTAAATATGTGTGTATATGGTTATTTGTGTATGCATGTATATTATATGGATGTATGTGTAGGTACATATATATGGATAAATATGTGTGTATATGGCTACTTATGTAGGTATGTTCGTGCATGTATATGATATATGTATTGTGTTTTCAATTTTTTATCATGTGTAGGGGAGACCGGGGCACATTGGGACACGGGGCACAATGGGACAATGGGATTTCCTGGGACACCCCCAATGGGAGAATCCTGAAAATACTGTCACATGACCTCAGAGATACTCCAGTGGCCATATGGTTTTCTTAGTGTGTGGCATGCAGTACTTTGGATGTAAGAAATTTTATAATTTTTATCATATAAAAAGTAAATTTCAGAGACTGTATTTCGGTTGAGCTAGTGCATGTGTGAATATAGTAGATATTGTTTATGCATTTCTTGTTGAAAGACCACTTAGGGTACACCACTTATGTAAGATGTATATTACCTTACTGTGAAAGTATATCACAGCACCCCATATGAAAGGTCGCGATGGAACATGGGGCACATTGGGACAAAGGATCACGGGGTTCAATGGGACAACTGGGGCACATTGGGACAGGTGTCCCTATGTGCCCAGCAGTGTCCCAATGTGCCCCAATGTTCAATGTTACAATATAATTGTGATAGGCTATCACCACCAAAAACAGCCGTTTTGGATTATATTGGGGAAATAACAGGTAAATCCATTGAAATATGTACATTATATTTGCTTCGTTTGTTTCATTGAACTCTTCTCTCCACCCATGTAGGCTTACCTACAATTTAGCACAGTAGTGCATGAATTAGCAATTTTTTTATTTAAAAAAAATATGATGAATTTATACCCTTTATAGTGGCCTGTAATGACGTTCATGCTTACAACATTTTGGCTATGTGCAGTATTGGAATTTACAGCCGCCCATATATACATGAGGGTACATGGGTCTTTTACTACATTTAAGGCATTATACCTGATACGTAAAGATTTATATATATATGAAGCAGAGTGTTTTTGCCAATAACAATAACAAATTTGCTACAGCAGCTTATTAGAGCACCACAGCAGCTGTTAGGAGCACACCGCAGCAGCTTATAGAGGCACCCATGGGAATCAGCTTATGGGAGCACTGCAGCACTGCATGGGAGCACCGCAGCAGCTGTTGCGAGCACCTTAGCGGGAGTGTTAAAAAAATTGACATAGCAAAAGTGAAGTAGCTAGTAGCAAAATAACGGCAAAATATTACCTGATGGCACGATGCACCATTAAAAATATCCTAGTCGCAAAATTATAGGCATCAAGTTAGCAAAAAATGTGAATTTCGACAGCTTGGCCACCCTTGCTTAGCAGCTTATTGGAGCACATCAGCAGCTGATGAGAGCACCACAGCAGCTTTTGGAAGCACCGCAGCAGCTGTTGGGAGTACAACAGCAGCTGTTTGGAGAACATGTTGAGAGTAGATATCAACAACAGCTGTAGAAGCTATTGAGAGCACCAAGGCAGTAGCTGGGAGCACCGCAGCAGCCGCCGGTAGCACCACAGCAGGCGGTTAGACCACCACAGCAGCTTATGGGAGAAGCACAGCAGTTGCTGGGAGCACTGCAACAGTTTATGGGAGCACCACAGCAGCCATTGGGAGCACAAAAGCTGCTGGGAGCACTACAGCAGCTTAGCCCCGTAGAAGTCGTTAGAAGCACATAGCAGCTGCTGTGAGCAGCGCAGCACCTCATGGAGCAGCACAGCAGTTGTTAAGAGCACTGCAGCAGCTGCTGGGAGCACCGCAGCAGCTTATGAGAGCATCACAGCAGTTGTTGGGAGCTCTGCAGCAGCATAGGCACATCTCAGCACCTCTCAGCATCTCAGCAGCCGCTCGGAGTGCTGCAGCAGCTTATGTGAGCACCACAGCAGCTGCGAGGAGCACCGTAACAGCTTATGGGAGCACCGTAGCAGCTACTCGGAGCACTGCAGCAGCTTATGGGAGCACCACAGCAGCCATTGGGAGCACCGCAGCAGCCGTTGGGAGCACCACAGCAGCTTATGGGAGCACCACAGCAACTGCATGCTGGGAGCACTGCATCAGCTTATGGGAGCAACACAGCAGTTGTTGGGAGAGCAATGCAATGGTGGGCCACCAGAAGACCACCACCGAATGCCAGCGGTGGCCCACCACCGGGATGTCCGGCCGATATTCGGTGGCCCACTAGCTACATTGTTTCCTAGTGGTGGATCACCAGTGATACATCAGTGGCAAATTTCACCTACCGATAGCCGCCTGCATGTTGCTGGTGGTCCACCAGTGGCTTTTTGACCACTACCTGGAGTGATGCTGTCTGGGAGCACCGTAGCAGCTACTCGGAGCACTGCAGCAGCTTATGGGAGCACCACAGCAGCCATTGGGAGCACCACAGCAGCCGTTGGGAGCACAGCAGCAGCTTATGGGAGCACAACAGCAACTGCATGCTGGGAGCACTGCAGCCAGGGTTCCCCACAGTGCCGGAAATGCCGGCATGCCGACCGGATGAATTTTATGCCGACCAGCATCCGGCTGTTATCTAGCTGGCAGATTCGCTAATATTCCTGTTGCCAGTGTCCCGTCTGTGTTGGTTTAGAGATCAGCGTGTAGAAGTAAGACAATATACGTGCCAACACCCCCCTCCCCCCCCCCATAATCCCCCACCTATGGGCAACCCGTCATGTGCTGTATGCTACATAACATAGGTGTAGGCCTACGCCTGGCATAAGCGGCGCTGACAGAAAGTGCTGTCACAGTGTGGCCAGTCCACCGCTGTGCCAATGTCAGTCCAGCGCTAACAGCGCTGAGCCGTCATTAACGCGACGCTGGCGGACGGGCCAACACTTCTAGCGTTGCCAGTCATCACGACACGTTCGTTGTCACTCACCTAAGTGTCAGCGTGTGAGTGATACTAACTCACAAACCTTGTCAGGCATACACAACAACAGTTATAAATAACAGAATAATAACTCTCACCAACAAACAAAAACCCATAAAACACCAAGAAAACATGCATAGGCCTACACTCAAATACACAACTCACAAATCAACAAGACAAAATAACAGACAGACAATTCAGAACAAGCAAACTTTCTTATTTTCACAAATTAAGATGAGACTCTTCTAGAAACTTTCTATTTTACAAATTATCAACTTCAGACACTTTTAGACCATTCTTCTCAAATTCAATCAAAATTACATAACTCTGACGTATGCTGGGTATGCTGGAATATGGTGACGGCACACAAACAGTCAGGCAAACAACACAAATGTAAAAACTTTGATATTTTTTATCGCGCGCGCGCGTGCAACAGTAAATATTTTATTATGCTGCTCGCGCGCGCTAAGTTAGGATTTTTAAGGTAAGGACCGGATGATTTTTTTTTCTGTGGGAAACCCTGCTGCAGCAGCTTATGGGAGCAACACAGCAGTTGTTGGGATCACTGCAGCAGCACTGCCCCAGAGAGCAATGCAATGGTGGGCCAATGGAAGACCACCACTGAATGCCAGCGGTGGCCCACCACGGGAATGTCCGGCCGATATCCGGTGGCCCACTAGCTACATTGTTTTCCGATGGTGGATCACCAGTGGTCCATCAGTGGCAAATTTCACCTTCCGATAGCCGCCTGCATGTTGCTGGTGGTCCACCAGTGGCTTTTTGACCACTACCTTGAGTGATGCTGTCTGAGGCAGTAGCTTATGGGAGCACCGGAGCATCTGTCGAGAGCACCGTATTGAAGCACTGTAGCTATTTATTTATAATTACATACATTTGACACATACAGCACTTGCAAAGAAAATATAATTTCAAAATTATCTTCTTATGGCTTTGAGTAAACAAAATGATGTGAAAACCCCGGGTGTGAAATTCAGTGTCCCCTCCTGTGTATAGCGTACCATATATGGGACCGTGAAAATTGTGAGCGGCAGCTATCTAATGAGTAGGCCTACTTGTGCTGCCCCCTGCCGGGTGATGCATTAAATAACAATTATTTAACACCAACGTAGTTTTCTTCTATATTCTATTTTCTGATTAATGTCATTCCATTTCCAAAGGTGATGTAACAATGAGACCGTCAGCTAAAATAATATTGACATTGTAATGGTCATGCTGTAAAAAGCTGCCAGATTGTCCCAATGTACCCCGGCCACTGTCCCATAGTGCCCCACAGTCGGGGCACAATGGGACATTTAAAAAATAAATTAATAAACGCCTCACAGAGTAAACTATTACAAATTGCCCACTTTTGAAAACAGTTATTTTTTTCAATATATAAAGAGATAATAAGCATCACCATGCAATCATAAAGGCATGTTTCTATAAATCACAATAAGCAAATATGTGACAAATGTCCCAATGTGCCCCGGTCTCCCCTATATATAACACTCTCAACTTATATCACGTTATAGCTGCCTGTTTCATAAACATTTTAGTTAAGGTTATGAAAACGACTTTCCTCAGCAAATCGTTTTCATAACTTTAACTTTATGATTATCATGACTAGGTGTACATTATAATAATCTTATGTGTATCTGTATATATTATAAGGGCCCATTGCAAATTAGTGCTATAGCGCTAAATGGCATACCCTCTGGAAATAAAGTTTATTTGATTTGATTTGATTTTGATATGTTCCTTCATTGGCCCAAATTTCACTACCATATACAAGATAACGGGTTTCACAAGTGTATCAAATAGGTGTATCATAATATCTACTGGTAGGCCTAATTGTAATTGTCTCCCTCAGGCTCGGAGTAGTAATGCAAACACTACTCAGGCTCTGATAGATTTAGTAAATTTACCGTTGAAACTGAAAATAAGGCCTAATTAAGTATTTATATTGGTCGGTTACTTTATTATAATTCTGTTTCACCAAATTTAAATTTAGGGATATTTCGTGTTTTTCCTCTTGAGAAAAAAGATATCTTGGTTTTAAATACTTTTATATTTAGTTTTCGAAGAACGCAATGGTTTTTCATCGGGGTAAATTTTAATCTGTAAATCTTCTGCTGATTCAGCAACTAAGACAGTTTCAAAAAACTAAAAAAAAGTGGCTCCTTGGCCGGCCAGGTAGAATGGGTTCTGCCTGGCCGGCGGGCCGGCCGCCAAGTTTGCACTATGAAGAGACTCCCTGGCCGGCCCGCCGTGACTTATCAAGCCGGCGCCCGTGATTTTTGTTTGTTTGTCGAGGATAGCTAGCTACATCACAGGCTGCCCGGGCCTTTCGACTCTATTAGTGTTAGCCACACGGAAGTGTCATCGATCCCGTGTTTTAGAATAAAAATAACGCAAGTTCATGTCTTTTTATTCTGCAGGTACATAATATGTATAAACATGGTTTATACATAATGTTCATCATTCAATATAAAAATGTATTTTCATTATTCTTTCAGGTACTTACGGTGGTAGGCTTACATAATGTTTAGCATTCAATATACAATGTTTATTTGCATACAGGTACGTTACACAATGTTCATCATTCAATATAAAAATGTATTTTTATTATTCTGCAGGTACATAATGGTCAGCATTTAAATACAATGTTTATTAGTATACAGGTACGTTACATAATGTTCATAAAATATGCAAAGTCTGTTTATTATACAAATATTAAAAGCAAGTACACATGTCCATGTTATCTTCATTTGCAGGGCTGACAGAACCATTTCTGGACTCTTGGCGCTGTTTTCATTTCCGGACAAGGTAATTGAAACCAGTGAAGGCAGGCATCTTAGCATATGGAATCGTGCAGCATCAGGTCTTCTGTGCACTATCGCATCTCCAGCTAGGCTGATCTTCTTTCTTCCTGAAGACTTGCTGCACACACAACCATCCATCATAGTCGAAATATCTTCTCAGGGAGTTGATATCCACGTTTTCTTCCAGACATAGCGTGTCCACGTTGTCAGTATGCATGTATATTGATTATAAATTTGCATTATTGAAACTTAAAGGGTATCATCGCATAACTTCTTGTAATTAAAAATATCTATAATTATCCTAAAATTTGACCTTCTAATATAAAGTGCTGTTATATTTATTATTTGCATATTTTATCCTACTATTTTTGTCTTGCAAATTAATGTTTTAAAATTAATTGAAGTACTCCTTCAAACGGGCCTAGGCCTATCTACAATCATATATATATATTTGAAAATAAACTCTTTTAAGCTTTAAATTGTGTGTTTAAATAATATTGAAGGCCTTATTGTCATAAATAATACTGGTTTGGAATATTATAGTCCACAGACAATTTTTTTTCGTTCCTTTTAATGCATTTGCTTCGTATATATCAGCCTTGTTAAGGATTATAATAATTGCAGCGCAATTTTAATTGTTATGAGGTACCGTGGATACAAAGCTCACGTGACTTTGACATAAGTTTCCACACAAATTGTTGATTCATTTGCAAGTGACCGTTCTCTCTTCAAGATCCTCTGATAATAAAGTATTTTCTTCGTCTGAGAGTCGACTGGGTAATATAAGCAGCAAGATGGGTTGTCAGTGCACGTCAAAAGTGATGCTGACATTGTTAAATGTGTTATTTTGGGTAAGAACTTTCGTTCCCGTTTCCTGACATTTTTCATCATGAAAAAATGATTCAAATTGCATGTCAGCATGATTGATTTGTTTGTTCACTACCACTGCCAGTACCAGTACCACTACCAGTCTACTGGAGCAGAGGTGGGCAAGTGGTCGCCACATGTGGCGACAGAAGCAAAATATCTGCAATGTAAATATTTAAAAATGACCATTCAGAGCACCTAAAAGTAGCCATTTGTGGCGATAGGACTCATTTTGCCTCCCCACCCCTGTGGAGTACTGACACCAGTCATGCCAGTGCACACACTGACACTTGTGACAGTAACACAGTGACATGCAATGTATGTTTCCTGTTTTTCAGGCAGTAGCCGCATGGTTTCCTGATATTTATCACCTTTGTAAGTTTGTATGTTTCCTGTTTTTCAGGCAGTAGCCACACGGTTTCCTGATATTTATCACCTTTGTATATTTGCTCTTTTTCAAGAAGTAGCCACATGGTTTCCTAATATTCATCACCTTGTATATTTCCTCTCTTTCGGGGAATAGACGCATGGTTTCCTGATATTAATCATCTTTGTATTTTTCCTGTTTTTCAGGGAGTAGCCGCATGGTTTCATGATATCTATCACCATGGTTTCCTGATATTAATCACACTTGAATTCTTCCTTTTTCTCAGACATGAGGCCGCACGGTTTCCTGATATTTATCATCTTTGTATTTTTCCAGTTTTTTAGTCAGTAGCCGCACAGTTTCCTGATATTTATCAGACTTGTATGTTTGCTGTCTTTCAGGGAGTAGCCGCACGGTTTCCTGATATTTATCAGACTTGTATGTTTGCTGTCTTGTAGAGAGTAGCCGCACGGTTTCCTGATATTTATCAGACTTGTATGTTTGCTGTCTTTCAGGGAGTAGCCGCACGGTTTCCTGATATTTAACAGACTTGTATACATTGCTGTCTTTCAGGGAGTAGCCGCACGGTTTCCTGATATTTATCAGACTTGTATGTTTGCTGTTTTTCAGGGAGTAGCCTCATGGTTGCCTGATATTTATCACCTTTCTAGGTTTCCTGTTTTTCAGGGAGTAGCCGCATGGTTTCCTTATATTTACTACCTTCGTATCTTTCCTGTTTTTCAGGCAGTAGCCAGTTTCATGAATGATATTTTCACCTTTGTATTTGTATGTTTGCTATCTTTCAGGGAGTAGCCGGCCTGCTGATATTTATCGGAGCGTGGATTTATAATGAATACAATGACTATGAGAAGATCGCTGAATCCGTCCTTACTCTTATTCCGGCCACCATCCTCATCGCCATGGGAATTCTTCTCTTCCTCGTAGGCGTCGTCGGCTGCATCGGAGCATTCAAGGAACAGAAGTGTCTCCTGGGATTTGTACGTTCATTTATAATTGATACAAACAGGTTGTACACAAAATAATTATAAGCCTTTCAAGCTAAAATTTTCTTTTGTAATCTTCATCCACTACAAATCGCAAATTCCTTACACAATTCTCGACTTGTAGTGAATGGAGTGGGTTACAATTAAAAAAAATATATTACTGAAACAGGTCCATAGAATTAGAAATATGTATCCTAACAAACCTAGGTGTAGTAATTTAAGTCACACTTCAGAGATGCAAATGCCACTTTCATGCATCCTGAGGGTTTTTAAGATGTTATAACTTCTACTTAAATTTTCTTAAATCATAGTTGAGGCGCCTGCCAATTTTTAAGCCACAATTACTATGATTTTTTTCATATAATTATGTGTATGTTTTAAAAAAAAAATCACATATCGTGTTATATATTATGTTATTGTTGTTAAAAAATTGCAGTTAACAACGCTTTAAGTACTGCTTAGGCCATCCTAAAAAAATATCTTTGTTTCCGAATTCATGGTTTAAAAAATTCCATGAGGTAGGTAGGAAAAAGTTTTCTTTTAGACCGTCAAAAACTCCACGAGGCAATTTTTTTTTTTAGACTGCTAAAATTTCATGAGGAATTGGGGCAAAAGTTTAAAAATTATTTTTGTATTTCATATAAATCATTTTTGCATGAATAATTTTATTTCGTACAAGACACATTGTTTTCAACAAAAAATTGAGAAACGGAGAACACAATCTTTGTTTTCGCCGGCATGGGTGGCCATTTTTCTTATCGGTCTAGAAACAGACACCAAAAAAACTTTGATTTGGACATGTGTGTGCGGAAATGTTTTCTTTTACTACAAGCCATGCGGTATATTTTACAAAGCTCTATTTTTGCCCATGCGGTCAAAAATCGAAAACAAGCATATTTTTTAGTATGGCCTTATTAAATGCAACAGGTTCCATCCTCACTTCTGTCTCTCTGGGTTTTTGTTTAGTTTTAATAATATAAATTTTTAGTATTTTTCGGAACCTTGCTGTAAATATGTGGACTTGTCTGTTTTCAGTACTTCACAATGCTTCTGCTGATTCTGTTGGGAATGCTGGCAGGCGCTATCCTCGCGTACATCTACAGGGAGCAGGTAGACTCAGGTGTACATGATGGCATTCAACAAGGAATGGAAAACTATCACAACAAGAGCGAGGAACACTGGAAAGAGGATATTGACTTTATGCAGTCTCATGTGAGAATATTTTTTTTTATCCCCTTTTTTAATACGTTACAGGATTTACAGATATGTAAATCCAGGATTTGAATATATGTAAATCCTCAGATTCTAAAAATTGCATCTGTATTTTTTACCCACTTGAAGTTGGAGGTCGTGGGTCTCAGTACTTCAAGCCGGTACAAATTTAAATTCAATAAGGTTTAAATTAGGAAAATACTCGGTAGGTTCCTACTGGAGTAAAATATTCTATTAAATTAATCTATAAAATCTGAAGATGTTTTTGTTTTAGTTGCAATGCTGTGGTCTGAACAACTACAGTGATTGGCTGAACACGGAATGGCATGATGGTAGCGGCCTGCCTTACCCAGAATCCTGCTGTGTGAACGAGAAGTGTCACTACAACGCTACGTCCCACAACACAACATCCAACAGCACCACAGTATACGAGAAGGTGACTATCTCCTCAATCACTCCTGTCCAGTATTAGAATCTAGATGTATTTATAGACATAACTGAGTATGTCCATTTACTCTTTCTCTTTAAGTGTTATCTGATATCAATGTTTTCCCCTGTATTTATAATACACCTGTGATGCCAGTTTATAGTTAAAACAGTGGATTCGGATCTATGAATTTACTGTTATTTTTTATACTAGTCAGATTGGACAACAATATAGGAGTTTAACAATGCCACTGTATGCCTAAGGCTGCATGTGCTGTAAATTGATTCATGGATCTAAATATACTTGGCACTGTGTACTCGAACAACTAAGAATCAATCGTAAGTTGATTTGTAGATCCAAATATACTTGGCACTGTGTACTCGAACAACTACGAATCAATGGTAAGTTGATTTGTAGATCCAAATATACTTGGCACTGTGTACTCGAACAACTACAAATCAATCGTAAGTTGATTTGTAGATCCAAATATACTTGGCACTGTGTACTCAAACATTTGGATCTACAAATCTGTTAAATTTTGTTCTTTCCCATTGACTTCATGTGTCACCTTTATTCGAATACCTATGCTATAAATCTATGACCATTAAAAATATTTTAATCTTTCACTGCTGGGATTGACTTTAGACATCAGATTCTGATGTCTAAATTGGTTCCCATGATGAAAAGGTGTATAGGACACTTTGCATTGTAAAGAGTTGTACAATTTTCGAATATTTAATGTTATTGATATTTTTTCACAGGGATGTTACGGGAAGCTAAAGGATGACTTCAGGTCTCACCTCGGAATTATAGCTGGAGTAGCTGTGGCATGGCTCGTGCTCGAAGTGAGTCTCAAACTAAAACCAATTTGATAATCAGGGATCTTATATGCTTGAAACACTCAAGTTATAGAATCTACAAAAAATATAGAAGCCTTCAAAAATGTAATAGACCTAAACAGCAAACCACGTGGATCCATGTAGTTATTCGAGTCAGCCATTAGATAATATGACATTGTTTATAGTAATAATAAGTTATTTGAGTCA
The DNA here is from genome assembly GCA_964017125.1 of Flabesymbios commensalis. Lineage (NCBI taxonomy): Eukaryota > Metazoa > Annelida > Polychaeta > Terebellida > Flabelligeridae > Flabesymbios > Flabesymbios commensalis. The sequence goes on from OZ024908.1 coordinate 4,908,715, forward strand.
GCCATTAGATAATATGACATTGTTTATAGTAATTAAGTTATTTGAGTCAGCCATTAGATAATATGCCATTGTTTATAGTAATATTAAGTTATTCAAGTCAGCCATTAAATAATATGCCATTGTTTATAGTAATATTTAGTTATTCGACTCAGTCATTAGATAATATGCCATTGTTTATAGTAATATTAAGTTATTCGAGTCAGCCATTAGATAACATGACATTGTTTATAGTATTATTAGTTTATTTGAGTCAGCCATTTGATAAAATGTTTCCAAAGAATACAATAGTAAGATGTGTGCATCACTATACTTCAAAAAAATAAATTCTATGTTTCACCTCATTGAAATATAACTGAAAATGGTTTGTCAGATCAGTTTGCTATTATGATGTGCATAATCTGGAACATGAGACCCGCACAGTATCTAATTTAATTCTTACAGTGCGGGGATCAACTTTAGTCGTCAGAATCTGACGTCTGTGACGTCAGATTCTGACTTCTAAAGTTGATCCCAGCAGGATAAGTGTATACATTTTTATAGTTATCGTAGACTCGTAAAATAGATATTCAAATGAATAAGAAAGGGCTAACTAAGACATTTATGATGATTTCGAATTGAATAAAACACTTTGGTTTCCATGGTTTATACGAAAAATAATTTAGCTCTTTAAGCCCGCACGATGCATTAAAGCATCATTTTACATCCCTGAAAACGGACCTAATTTTCCTAAAATAAGGGGTTTAGAACGAAAATTTCCAGGGAACTGGTTTACCAATACATGGCAATTTTCCTTAATTTTTCACCCACATTAAATCATCTTCATCCACTACAAGTCGAGAATTGCGACAGCAATTCGCGGCTTGCAGTGGATGAAGATGACAATGGTAAATTCAGGCTTCAAAGGGTTAAGGGTTAAGTAGAAGAGAAGTTCACCAGGTCAACAGAGAGATCTCCTGATATCATTGAATGGATTTTTAGCTCATGCTATCGTGTTGCGTCTGTCGTCTGTAGTTCATACGTCCTTCAGGCCTAGATGAGCTTATGCCATCTTGTTGCGACTACAATTCACAATAAATGCTTCTTCTCCCGCAATTCTTATCCGATTTCAATTCTCGGCCTGTGCATTAGACTTTCTAACGGATTTCGGAAATTTTAATTATTTATTCACTTATGACCTAATTAAGACCCAATTAGGACACTCTTGTCCACAATTTACGAGAAATGCTTCTCCTCCCTCAATTCTTATCTGATTTCATTTCTGTTTGGAAGAGCTCGTGCCTGTGCATTAAGCTTCCTCGCGGATTTCATAAATTTAAATTATTAATCAACTTATGACCTAATTAAGACCTAATTAGGGCACTATGTCTACAACTCACAAGAAATGCTTCTTCCTCAATTCTTATCTGACTTTTGTTTGTTTAGTTTGTTTAGTTTATTTTGAAGAGCTCGTGCCTGTGCAAAAAACTGCCTCACGGATTTCAGAAATTTTGATTCTTAATCAACTTGCCCTAAGGCCAAAACAAAAAAATTGTTTGTTACCGGTAACCCGACCGACCCTAATTTTTTTCAAGATCTGCCGACCCTAATTCTTTTTATCAATAAATAACAGAGCTAAACTTTTTTTTTCAGCATCCAGATCGGCGCACAGTATGAAAAACTACTGTTTATGCAGAATTTGTTTATTTTGCTTTGATGCACAAAAATAACCAACATGTGCATCACCTTACATACAATTAATTTTTTTAGGCCTAATCAATGTTTTTATATCCGCCCTCCCTCATTAGATTTTGGATTTTTTCCTATCTAAAACAGAGAAAAAAAACAAAGGGACCTAAGCTCCAAATAAATATTGCCACAAATCACCAGACGTCAATTTGGTCTGCTTGTATAAACCAGAGTGTCAATGACACAGGAGCTCATCCTTAAAAAAAAAACATTGATCCTATTTTTGGAAAAGTTAATCAGAACGACCAGATAGAAAAAACATTGGACAAATTTCTGGAAAAGTTAATGAGGGCGATCAAATAAAACTTTAAAACTATTTTAAAAAAATGTTATTTATGGCGACCAAAAAAACATGCAAAAAAAACATAGCTGGAAAAAGGTTTTTCATCTCTCTAAATCAATTGTTTATTCGGGAATCAACAACGATCAAAATCCGGGCGCTGGGCAGAAAGAAAGATCTTTTTTAGTAGTGCGCGGCCTTATCTAATGCTCATATAAAACAGAAAAAAAACATAGTGGCCTTATCACTGCTTATGGGGAATGGAAAATTATCCATCCAAATTTACATCATGTGTCTTCACTAAAGTTCATGTTCCTGGTTCTATTTTTACTTCAAGCTCGCTGTCTATAATATCACGTACATGTATACCCTGGCTGACTTGACTTGAACATTTTAATTTTATTACCAATTTAATTTTTGCTATGTTTTGTTTAGGTTCTTGGTTTGATTTTCTCTGGAGCTATGATCTGTGTGCGTAAGAGGGAAGTACCATACATTGGACTAAATGATGGTACCAGGCACGTGTAAGCCACCCAGAGAAAATCAGAGAGAGAGCTAAAGACAGAAAGAGACTCTGCTACAGAAACCATATCGCAGTCATTTCCAGTGTTGTTGGAGTAGCTTACGGGAATGCCGACATTTCCAGTGTTATTGGGCTAGTTTACAAGAATGATCCCCGATTTTGTGATTTGCCACACATTGCCATATAGCATCATACAAACATAAAAGTGTGGATCGATGTACTATTTATTACAGACTATGATATAATGGGAACACAAACTATTTATTGGGAAATCTGTTGGGAAAAGTAAAATATCCTGACACTAATATGGTTTATTACATATTTCTGTTACTGCACGTTAATTTTAAAATTGAATAAAATATAAGGAAGTGGGAGATAAATAACATTACGATAAGAGGACAAAACTGTTATTTGTTATTAAAATACATTAGCCTTTGATTAATGGTGCCATGAATGTTTACAAAAAGAAAACATGTCTGAGGCCATCTGTCTCGTAACTATAACTACTAGTGATAGATACAAAGCTCGTGTATGTCACTTTACCACACTAACGTGACTGAGGGCTTGAAAATAGATTTCAAAGTCACTGGCCCAGAGAAAAAATATCTGGCCTCAGGAGTCGTACAGTAAGAACCAAAGGACTAATAAATTAGGTAGATAAAAATATAATAATATAATATAATAAAGATAAAGATATAATTTCACGTCTTAAAGCCTATTTTCTTTGTTAATCACTACAGTTATTTTATCTACATTCTTATATTATTCAAATACTAATATGACTCTGTATTTAAAAATCTATCATTACCTTTTTTGTGTAGCCTTATTTTGTACAATACAGCTGAGTTTTACCTATCAGGCACTAGTGCTTTCAAATTACAGTAACTCATCCTTTCTATTAGTCTTACATATACTATCTTTATTTTTCTTTCGTGCATTTATTCAAAAGTTTCTCTACATCAGTGCACAAAGATGTAATAATTGTTGTCTGTATGCTTGTATTTAACCTTATACTTAGCGTAGGAAATGAAGATGTGAGGTGCCAGAAATTTTTTTTCCTCGGGTAACTAAAAAATGTATGTCTGGCAATCTATCAATTGTGATCTTTTTTGTTTGAAAAAACCTATTAAAAGTATTATTTAGAGGCAGTATATCTGCTAGTTGAACCACTTTCAATTTTTTTTTGAAATTATTGACATGAGCTGTTCATAGAAAAACATACCAGAAAATATACTGTAGTTGTGTGCTTATCATTGGGTGTACCTTTTGTAGTTAATATACTGGTTTCTGATACAATGTTTTCTAAGCATAGAAAACCACCAAATATATACAGTAAAACAATTATTGTGACTTTGTGTATATTTTTTTTTATTTCTCAGGGCGGAAACAGTCTCTTGATTCTGGTACACATCACATAAAGTCAAACAGTTTGAAAGTAATTCACTGTATGAATGTTGTTAGTGTTACATGTAGTGTAAAACACGCTTATTGACCTTGTGACATTCGTCCATTTCTGGGGAATAAAGCACAGTTACAAGTGGCTATTCACTATGTGCACCATCTACAGGCTAGTGGTATACACAAGATGTACCGACGGGGATACACAGCCACCTAGTGAACAAAATAAACATCCCCAGAGTGGCCTGGCAGTTAAAGTTGTATTGTTCGGCCTCCACCTGCCAAATAAATCATGTTTTAGTGAAAAGCTCACCATTCTTTCCAAGATATCATATGATAAATCCCTGATATGATGACACGTAAACAATTTATAAAAGTAAATTACAAAGCTTTGCTCATGTCCTCCATATTTTAGATTAATAGAAATATCACTCAGTTTGATAAACTAGTTTTTGGTAGGAGCTCTGTTAATCCTTAAATATTTGCAATGTGGATTTTTCATAAATATAATTATTTTACGTCGTTTGAAGCTTACAACATTTTTCACCTAGAACTGTAAAAGGTCTGAGTGAATTGTTTTTCGTCTATAATGCACATTGAGTGTTGGGAACTGATGTAAAATTTAGGCTACTTTCTGCATTTTGTCCGCAGTTTTTGTATCCAATACAGTAGGCCCTAGTTGTTATTTAATAAGAAGTATTAGTAAAATAAAGGTTATGCCCTGAATGAATGACATCTAAATCGTCTCGTCACATATTTTGTCAATGATAACAATTGATGCCATACCTACATTTACACACGATTGTATTTTTAATAAAATACTAAAAAAACATTTCTCTTTCTTGTGTTCACCTATTTCCTAGTCTCATTTGTCAATGTCTGTCTTTGTCTTTAATATAGATCTGATAAAGATCACTAAGTCTTCGTCACGGAGGCCACGATGTTGCATCTTTACAAGTGAGCTGGGAAGAAACTAAAAAATGTGCGTCACCATATGAAGATATGCAATTTGAAGTTGTGGGTTGTGCTAGCGGGACAACTTCAAGTGGGTGAAAATTTAAAGTTTTGTGGGATAAAGTGTAGGCCCAGAGTTCTCTAAATTATGCGGGTATTGAACAAAATTCTTACTATTAGGATAAATGAAGAAGAATTCTGTGACTGTTCTCAGAATTTTAAAAATTTTTGACTTCAGTTATTTTCTGAACACGCATGTCCTGTAGGGACTGGGTTCCTATATGAAGTAAATCCATAATTTTAACTTGCCTGCTCAAAAATTTCCATATTGGAAAAACACAAATGGAAAATTCTATAAATTTTTTTATTTTTGAATAGGCCTCCCTTTTTACCAACCTATCCTGTTAACACCAATTATACATAATGCTGATGCATTTTTTTTGGGAGAGCATGTTTATAAATAATATTATTTTTCATTTGTTTGAAAATGAAAATTGCATTAACAATTACAGCTTCAAATGAAAGAAAAATAGAAGCAAATAATTCAGCAGTAGAAGAGTTAACCCTTTGCATACCAGACATTATGATCAACCCTCACAGTAACAGTGCGGGGATCGATTTTAGACGTTAGATTCTGAGGTCTAAAATCGATCCCTGCACTGTAAGGGTAAAAATATTTATAATGGCCGTATACCCATAACAAAAGTATTCTAATGAAGCGGAAAGAGCTAACTAAGACATTTATGGTGATTTTCAATTTAAAAACCTTTTTGATCTCCATGGCTTATACAAAAATAATTCAGAGGGTTAAGCACATAATGACGAGACACAAACAATAAAGGTCTTATTATGATTACATGTACAACAATTTGAGCTATTGAGTGAGGAGAAAAAGTCTATACCAATGCTGCAATGGTTATACACATTTGTAAAGGATAAATTCTTTCAACAAACATTTGAAATAAATAGTTTATTTGGTAAATACATAAATTATCAACAGTATTGTAAAATTGTCTGCACGGTACATCGGAGATTGTTGTCAACAAGATCAGTTACAGTAAACAATCAGATTGACAGTAATGTAATGATAAACAAATAAATTTTGTAAACTATTTTTCACGTCAAATATTGATATAATTATATCAACTATGCAAAAAATACAGTTTGGAAGATATTGTTACGGAATGTGACTGGATGGAAGTTATGCTGATGTAATGTACCATTTATTCTTAAACATTTGTAAATATGGCGCATAAATCATTTTATAAAAATAGTTAAATAAACATTGCTATCTCGTCATTCTTAATAGTAAATATCTTGACTAACGATTAATATTCATCAAACAGCACAAAGAGCAAATTGGAAGTCAACACTGAATTTGTGTGGACATAACCCCCCCCCCCCCCCCCTCACCACAGACTGAATAGGGCCTACCCTAAACAATTCATTATTTATAGCCTTTGCAGAAATAGTAAACAAGCACGGAAGCATTTGGTGATTCGAACACCAAATAAAAACGAGAGGGTGTATGTAATCAGAAACAATGAAAGATTTAATTCATTATCTTAGTCTAGGTCACAAGTGGATTATGTAAAAGTCTAACGATGAGGGGAAACTGTAAGCAGAGAATGGAAGATCTGGTGTAATGAGAAGCAAACATTAGACATTATCAATGTTGATTTAATGTTGGACCAGCATTGCAGATGATAAAGTCAACATTAAATCAAAATTGGCTTAATGTACACAGTCACTGTATCATCTTGGGAAGTCACAAGTGTATTATATAAGTCTTTTCAAAAGTTTGGCAAAGTCAACCTTGCTTCGGCCAAGTCACCTTCAAATTGATTAATTGTTTTTTTAATGTGAATACATGTACATGCATGTGTTTATGCACCAATATTGATCATTGTTGATATAAAATTTAACAAATAAGTAATTTTTATTTACACTTAACTATGCAGCGAATTTTGTTTTCTACAGCAAGACTACATAATATAATTAAATATTCTACATTAATACTACAAAAAGTCACACTTGTTAAAGCATTCTCATCAGAGAGCAGGCTTGGCTTCAGTAAGCACATCATTAGGCTACTCCATTCTATATAAATGTAATAAGTTTAGTACAATAAGTGCCATGGATGCATGTTCAATCGTGAATAGCATTTCCGTCAACATTCAATATATTGTGATGAAAATTAACCTTTAAAGCATTATACACTATAGAATTTCCACCCACCTGAAGTTGTCTCTCTACAGTGACACACGACTTCCAGGTGGGTAGAAAAAACTTACAAATACACGATTTGAATCGATTTGCTCATATCTCTTTCAAATTATCTTGTTCAAAGAAAAAACAAAAAGGTAAAAACAGTTATTTGGTCATAACAGTTAGTTATTAGCACTTTCACACTTACAGTGCAGGGATTGACTTTGGACGATGAAATCTGACATTTGTACTACATTCTGACGTCTACAATTGTACTGAAAGAGTACAAATATTTATAATAGGCGATCCATAAAATAGCTATTCTAATGAAGTGGAAAGAGCTTACTAGGACATATATGATGTTTTTAAATTGAAAACAACCCATTGGTCTCCATGGTTTGCCTACAAATATTTCAGCACTTTAACCCTTACAGTGCGGGGAGCAACTTAAGTCGTCAGAATCTGACGTCCCTAGAAGTCGATCCCTGCACTGTAAGAGTAAAAATATTTCTACTGGTCGTAGACCCATAACATAGGTATTCAAATGAATTGGAAAGAGCTAACTAAGACAGTTATGATGATATCAAATTAAAAAAATCCCTTTGGTCTCCAAGCTTTTTATGAAAAAATTCAGCGCTTTAAGGGTTAAGAGTTAATTTGATTGGAATATGTGACCCGCCATGTGAAAAGAGACCTCCCCGCAGCTTTCATAACATTATTTATGACATCATTCAAAATTTAAAGATTATATAACTAATTTTGAAATGTTTAACATCTCATAAAACAAAAAGCTATGAATATTTAAAAAAAAAATATTTCAGTTATCAAAACAGAAAGGACACGGCTATCATATCAACTACATGTATAAAAATCAATTTCGCAAAATTTTGACTTCACGGCCCTTTTCGCGTGGTGGGTCACATAGGTATGTGAAATGTAAGATACAATAAATTGAAAAGAATGTCAACTTACAACATCTTAAATCACATATTATCACTCATTTGTGACACATTCGATGTCTGGTGTACCATATTTTCTAAGAACATCGATCGGATTGGTGTCCGCCTGTTTCATTAACAATTTCTGTTTCATTTGAAATCTGCAATAGCACAGTGAAAAATTCCAGTGAATACTTACTTGTGAAAAAGCAACTTAAATACGCTTATAAATTGAGGATTAATAAGTTAAATATAAAACGCCTTTATTCCGAGCACCAGTGTAAAAGATTCATAACAAATGGTGAAAGTTAATATATAAATATTACACCTTATAAATAGCATATAAATAACAAACCTTCAGTGGGTATTATTATCACATAACGCATTTTGGCAACAACAGGGGTCGTGGTCAGAGACGACCTAATTCTGGAAGAGTAAAGTTAGCTAACCGTTAGAGCACTGAGCTAAGAAATTTAAATTTTCAGCCACCTGAAGTTGAGTCTCGCTACCGAGATCCACAACTTCAACTGACTGAAAATTTCTGTTATTTGTGGTATTTAAGTCCTACCATATATCAGTGTTTCAAAACTGGAAGCATATTTTATTTTTAACAATTGGTTATACAGGTGCTATCAAAAACACAGAATGTCTACTGTAGTCGACATAAGTGTGCTAAGTGCTCTAGCTGAGCTTATAAGTTATTAAATAAATGAACTGATTGACCCTTTACCTGCTAGAAACGCATATATCCATCACTAGCAGGCAAAGTGTTAACACATTTCCTGCTAGTGATGCACTTGATCCAAGTAAAATTAATTCAATGGAAAATGTCACCACCCATTTACTGCTAAAGCGTAGCATTAAATAACATAAATTTCCACCCACTCCAAGTGGGTGAAAATTCCTCATTTGGTATTTTAATTAACAAATCTTGATGTTTGAAAACACCTTTCATTCTATATAATACTGATTTGATAAAGTAATCAAACAGATTAAACCACACATATCAAAAAGACCTGGTTATTTCTTCTCATTTTTAGTCACCCTGAGATAATTCACATCTCTGGTGATTAAAAATTACTCAATTTTATAAAATAACAAGTAGCATATATCTCAAATCATGACATCCTAATTGAGATGGATTATGTATTCAAAATATTCCAAATAATGCTTTTGAGTATGACTATACAGTAGAACCTGCTATGAGCTGTCACCCTTGTGACACAGGTGTCACCCTTGTGACACAGGGGGAGTGACCTTTTAACCCTTTCAGGCCTGAATTTACCATAGTCATCTTCATTCACTACAAGCCGAGAATTGCGCTCGACTTGTAGTGGATGAAGATGATTTTATGTGGTTTAAAAATTAAAGAAAATTACCACGTATTGGTAAACCAGTTTCATGGAAATTTTTGTTCCAGAACCCTTGGTTGTAGGAAAATCAAGTCTGTTCAGGGATGTAAGATGATGCTTTAATGCATCGTGAGGACTTAAAGGGTTTAGACTGGCTGCTCATAGCAGGTTCTACTGTAATCATTTTTATTTTGTTTTATCACAAGGTTAAATCACTTATTTTGGAGATGAAATGTGTCTTTAACCCTTTCTGGTACAGAGTATATTCGGCTTTTCATTTTTTTGGCACATTAAATACCAGCTTTAAAAGGTTAACCCTTTAAGCCCTCACGATGCATTAATGCATCATTTAAATCCCTGAAAACAGACTTAATTTTTCCACTACCAAGGGTTTTAGAATGAAAATTTCCAAGAAACTGGTTTACCAATACATGGAAATTTCCTTTAATTTTTCACCCACTTCAACTCATCTGTATCCACTATAAGTCGAGAATTGCGACAGCAATTCGCAGCTTGTAGTGGATGAAGATGACAATGTAAAGTCAGGCTTGAAAGGGTTAAACATCAAATTTGTGAATGTTCAGTCAAATTAAACAAATTAAACGAATAAGAGTAATTTTCAGGCACTTGAAGTTGTGGGTCGCAGTAGCAAAACACAACTTCAAGTGGGTGAAAAATTAAATTCTCTAACTTAGCACTTTTAGGGCTAATGCTTTACTGATGTAGTCAGAACTGGTGATTCCAACATCATACGAGCATGTATGTAAACAGAGACAATGGGAGATGTAATTCATTATCTTAGTCTAGGTCACAAGTGGATTATGTAAAAGTCTAACACTGAGTGAACACTGTGTAAACAGAGACACCGGAAGATCTTGTGTAATGAAAAGCAAACACAAGACATTATCAATGTTGATTTAATGTTGGACCAGCATTGCAGATGATGGAATCAACATTAAATCAAAAATTGGCTTAACACTGTGTTATGTTTTCTGGGAAGTCACAAGTGCATTATATAAAAGTCTTTTCAAAAGTTTGGCAAAGTCAACCTCGCTCCGGCCAAGTCACCATCAAATTGATTAACTGTTTTTTTAATGTAAATATGTGTTAATGCACCAATATCATTGTTGATATCACATTCATCAATAAGTGATTTTAGTTGACACTTAACAATGCAGCGAATTTTGTTCTCTGCAGAAAGACCACATAATATAATCATATAATCACATAATAGATTGCAGAACTAGTTCTTTTGTTAACCCTTTCAATCCTGAATTTACCATAGTCATCATCATCCACTACAAGCCGCGAATTACTGCCGCAATTCTCGACTTGTAGTGAATGAAGATGACTTGATGTGGTTTAAAAATTAAAGAAAATTACCAAGTATTGTTAAACAAGTTTCATGGAAATTTTTGGTCTAAAACCCTCAGTTTCAGGAAAATAAAGTATGTTTTCAGGGATGTAAAATGATGCTTTACTGCATCGTGGGGGTTTAAAGGGTTGACCCTTTAAACCCCCACAATGCAGTTCAGCCAGAGGAAAGGGAATTTTGATGGTACAGATGACGTCTTGTCTTTTTTGGATTTCTGGGAAGATTGAATCTATATCTAGTGTCAATTTTTTTGTTCTAAATGTGAAATAGTTTTTGGTGCAGATAATAGGTAACAGGTTAAGCCTTAAGAGCGCCTCAGATCACGGCCCCGTATAAAAAGTTTCAATGGCACATAAATTAGGTACAAACAAACAGTAACATACAGACTATATATACATAGCATTGGCTCGGTGGATGTCCAGTCTTATCAGGGAATCTTTATAATATAATGTTGGCAGAGTGTTCATATTTATCTCATTATTCATGTTCATAATAACAAAATTGACGACTTCGAACTGATTTGTCGGGTTGGGTACTTCAGTTGAAATCGAGAAAAACAATGTGTATATTTTATAATCAGCATTATAAATAAACACTACTACTATACTGATCTGCAAAGGCAGTATCTGCTTACTTGTGAAGTAGGCAGATACTGCCTTTTGCCTTTGCACACAAGTATACATGTAGCATATAATGGAAGAATTGGGTTCATTCAGGTACATTTTGTTGGCGGGAAATCTAGAGAATTCCATGAACATCAGGATGACTCTTAACAGGATGAGCTTACCAGAGTCAGAAACACTTACCCATGGTAAATATGCATTCAGTTTTTTACAGATTTTGGCTTTTTAAATCAGTACTCTGTCTAATAATCATGTAAATATCATACCATTTTCATTCTAGTACCATAACAGTTTGATCACAACACATATACAGGTATGCATATTCTGGCTTTTTAAATCAGTACTCTGTCTAATAATAATGTAAATATCATACCATTTTCACTTCACTCTCATTACAGATTGATCACAACACATATACAGGTATCCATACAATTCATGTGTTCAATTCAGATTGCAGTTTTTCATTATGTTATTGAGTTGCCCCACCCCGAGGAGATTCTATTAATTCATTTGATCAAATATGTCTGCAAACTTATTTCACCAGGATAACTGCATTGTGATCATGTAAATTTTTTTCATCCCAGGTATTTGAACACTTCTGTTTATATGCGTGAACAGAAGAATGTCAGCCACAGCGAACTTGAACCTGATACTCAGGGTTCAGATCTCAGAGTCAACTATGCTATCAAATGACCTATCCTCTTATCATAAATAAGGATATAACAGATGTTGTGTTTAAACAAATATACATCTTATACTAACATTCCCGGTTAAGGATATCACAGGATTGCGTTTACCAAATCATTCCAACCTTTCACATCTATCTTCAACTCTGATCCCTTGCTGTCGGGTCAACATGATAGAGAAGGTCGACTAACATCGAGCCAACATGGGTCGGCATAGCATGTTTGCTGAAATCAAATTTTTTTTTTGTAAAAAGTTTATCTCTATTCTACAGTACCTGAGCGAGTGACAATTTCGTGAAGCTTGTTAGTATTTGTCATTCATTTGAAGCTAAAATTTCCGACAAAATTTCCAGCTTCAAATATTTCTATTCACAAGAAATGGACACCTCACAAATTTAATTGATCAACTGATGAGCAACTGCTATAAATTATTTGACAAATTTCAGTGCATTTCATTTAGTATGTCACTTGCGTGGAGACATATATGGTATGGCCCTAGCAAGACAAGGGTCGATGCAGCCCCAGCAGAGCAAGGGTCAATAACCCAGAGACAGCTCTGGGTTTAGATTAGCACAACCATTTTTCTAATTTGACTGAGTTCTTTCCTCAGCTGTTCTTCCAGTAGTTTGCGTTTTCCGTCCATCACCTGCTTCATGCTAGTGATGCTCTCGTGGACGGTGGAGAACCCCTCTCGACATTCACGTTTCAGACGATGCAGATCCTCATTCTGTCGTCTCGCTTGGTTGTCAAGCTGTCCAGCTAGACGCGACTCCAGGCTCTAGTAATCAGAAAAAACATCTATTAATTAAGATTATTAATTGATTAATCAACCTTTACAGTGCGACCATCTTTATACGTCAGAATCTGCAGATGGCAGATTCTGACGTATCATGACCCGTCCTGCACAGAAAAAAATATTTATAATGGTCGTGGACCCATAGCATAAGTATTCAAATGAAGCGGAAAGAGCTAACTAAGACATTTATAATGACATCAAATTGAAAAAAAACTTAAGTCTCCATGGTTTGGACAAAACTAATTCAGCATTGCAAAAGTTAAGAGAATATTAGCTGTAAGTTTAAGATGACACCACAGTCCTACCAGACAATCACCTTGAGTTATGAATTGCTAAGTGTGAATTAAAACAAGAGGCCTGAAGTCCTATATCATCCTCCGCCAAAAATTAGGCTACAGTTTTTGCGGTCACAAATATTTAAAAAGTCAACTTGTGGTGGCTATTTTAAATTTCAGTAAAATGAACTGCACATTTCCAGATGATGGGTAATGTGATTGTAAAATGTGAATTATTCCCGACTTCAATTTTTCAGTTTTTGCGACCACTAAAAATTAGAAAGTTCATCTATGGTGGCCATTTTGAATTTCAGTAAAACCTTAAAAAAATACCTGCACGTCTCCATATTGCGGGGAATGTGATAGCAAAATTTGAATAATTTCTGACTTTAAGTTTTAAAGTTGTTGAGCCCACAAAAAATTTGGGAGTTGAACTCTGGTGGCCATTTTGAATTTGGGGAGCAACTTTAAAAAATCACTTGCACATCCCCATGTTGCTAGGGATGTCATGTTAAAATTTCAAAAAAATGACCAGTAGTTTTTGAGTTTTTACGCCCACAAGAAAACGTGACGCCTGATGGATGACGCCTGACGGAATCCTGCCGTGACTAAAATCCCCCTTCCCCTACAGGTGGGGGATAAAAATACCAGTGTATAATAACATATTATCTCTAATAAAAGCGCCGGGCGCAGAAGCCCAGTGAGGGTATATTTATTATTGACATTTTGTAAAGAAGAATTTGACAAGTAAATTTCCCCATTAATACCACACCTCTTGCACTTTCTTGTTGCTTTCTAATCCTCTCACCACTTCTCCCTCCAATTTATGGATGTGCTTGTTAATAGAAGACAAAGACTCTTCAACTCGTCGCTCAATTTTGTCCTGGAATCAGAATATACTGATCTACAGATATGATATACGCGGTAATGAGAATAAAACATCACTGTGGATTATCAAATGAAGACTTCTAACTTGAGCAGGAAATTCCTCCAATCCACAGTATGTATATGCAGTCCAAGAATTAAATTATTATCAGTTTTAGTTTTTATTAATATCAGTTTTAGTGAGATCTAATTTTTTCTTACATGGCATGATATCCCTATATCTATGTGAACTTTTCTTGTATATTTATATTTTTAGAACATCAAATACAACTAGAAATATGTTCATGATAATTGGTAAAATCTAATGCTATAGATGACCCCTCCCCCTCCCTGCCACAATAAAAAATTTAATAGTAATTAACAACATATTACTTGTTTTAAATATCCAGATTATTATTACTTTTTACAATGGAAATTTAGCATGTTTAGTGACAAAACATAGTTTCAAACTTGTAAAAATTAGCACATAGGCCCTATGCAAAAATTCTAAAAGGGTTAATAAACAGAATAATAATAATATGTACAGTATATATAACATATATAACATGTACAGTACCAGTTTGGAATCCCTGGTGAGTAGTTGACGATCCACGGTTGACTCGAGACGGGTCTGCATTTTCTCTCGCTCCACAGATTCGGACTGCTGGTAATTCTTAACAAGTTGTCTCGTGTCCTCGATCTTAATCTGTGTTTTCTGATTGATTCCCTCTAGCTGCTGATTGGTGTCTCCCTCCAGGTGGCGTAAGTGTAGGTCATATTCTGACGTGGAATGATCGAGACGAGACAGAACGTCATTCAACTGTAATATCAAGCAGGCTTATGTTAGTACAACAAGCAAAAAGTGAAACACCGATTAGGTGTAATATCAGACAAATTATGTCAATTATGTCAATTATTATATGAGATGAGACATAACTGTAATCATGGTAATAGCAGGCAAATGATGTCAGCATTGTGCAACAAGACAAAACATTGTTCAACTGTAATATCAGCCAAATTATGTTAGTACCTCATGTTGCAAGATGAGACAAAAAATAATTTAACTGCAATATCAGCTAAATTATGCTACTGTAATATTATTTAAATTTGACAAAACAAGACATCATTCAACTGTAATACATGATTGTATTAGCCAATCATATGTAATAAGATTCAAACATTCTTCAACTGTAATATCAGGCAAAGTAAATATGCAAATGGTGTTCATATTTTGGGAAAATATACCACTCATTCAATAAAATAACTGAATAACATTTGCATTTTTTCACACGATTAACTAGATTGGGTAAAATATAATGGTGCAGTTTTATAGTCTGATATCAAGTCTGAAGACCTATCATCCGACTTTTTATTTTACCCCCTGGTCAATGGACCTGTTCATTTGTGTGCCATTTCAACTCTACGGAGAGTACACAGTACTGCAGCTATTTTGCCACATCAAACTTATCATACACATTGCCTACCAGGTACTCAAGTGATGCATTTGAGAGGGAAGCGCCTTGCCAAGGACACAACATCCAAACAATGTCCCAAGATTGAGAGGGGAGAAACATGATATTTCTCTAAAATTCCTCCACCAAGAGGGGCTCGAAACCGCACAGCAGTCAGTGACATCGGCAGAGCGCAACGCTCTAACCCTTGCGCAATGTCCCTCTCTATATGCGGAAAGCTCTCCAACAGAACTGCCATCGGACACGCCAAAGGGCTATAGGCTGAGACTGACATGCATCTTGTAGTGAAAACCACAACCCAGAGTGTGAGAATATTTCATAGCATATGCGAAACAAATAACTATCTATGTGAACCAATTGTTGTGCTTCTTAGTTTTTTATATGATGGCAATAACGTAACATTCTATGTCTGGGGAGTTAATTATATCCTAATATAAACTTTGATGCAAGATTTTAGCTACATAAACTGGTCTTAAGGACGGTTCCCATGCTGAAAGGGTTAATGAGATATTAAACAAAATGAGAAATATATTTTATATAAGTAGGATGAATCTAAACGTCCGAGTTCTTGCAGGCTCAAGAGGTATGGGGAGGATTTCTTGAAGTTTGAGAGTGGAAGAGAAAATAAGGACAGTGAAATGTGTGCACTTTTTGGAGGGGGAGGGGAGTAACCAAATTTCGGGGTGGAGGCCCCTCCCCCCCCCCCCCCCCCCACAGGGCCTCCACGAAACCCTTAACGTAAAACATTTTTGTAAGGTTAATAATTGGATATATAGTTAGAAGACAAACCTTAGAATCGAGTGACTTTAATTTATCATTCAATCGAGCCTCTTGTTGTTGTTGCTGTAAAGATAATTGACGAATAGAATCGTTGCTGGTTTTACTGTCGGCTGCCAGTCTGGCTATGGCAGCGTCACATCGAGCTACGCGTCCACGTAGGTCTGACAGTCCCGTCACATGCTGCACCTCCAGAGACCGTACGGCGGTCTGAGCTCCGTCTGACGCACCCTCCCGCTGACGAATCTGCCCATCTATAGACTGAAAACAAACACACACAGTATAACACAGTATCATGAGCCCATTCTGACAAATCTGTAGTTTGAAATTAAATGAGTGCTCTAGATATCTAACTGTCTTATTGAGTATTCAATTTAAAATAAAGGCTTTGGGAGTCCAGTAAAATCAAATTAGAACGTAACAAGTGATAAAATAGACGAAACAGCAGATATGACATCAAAAAAGCATGCAAAGTGGACAAAGTAATATCATAGGTTTAGCCACATATATATGGCTAATCTATGGTAAAAACATTAGAACCACAAACATGGCATGCAAAACTACGCAACAAAATAATTGTGTGTGTGTAAGTCTAAACAGCAGCTGTGCGTACTTACACCCAAAAATAATTTATCATCGCATATTCAAATGAGATGTGTAAATATGCAATACGAACCTTATCTGGATGAGTTAGAACTGTTAACCCTTTGTCAGCTGATCACGAATATAGTCGTTTTTTAACCCATTTTCTTATCCGATTAAATTAAACAAATATGTGTAATTTTCAACCACTTTATTTGGTGGGTCGCGGTAGCGAGACACAACTTCAAGTGGGTGAAAATTTAAATTATTTAATTTAGCAGGATAAGGGACAAATACAGACAATCTGGTGGCCAATGTTTTGTTTCTAAACTTTGCTACAACACATTCCAGTACCGAAAATCCCAGGAAGGAGAGTGGAGAACTCGGCCCCGCAAATCCTAGGGCTGATATCAATCGTCCAGGGAGGGTGGGAGACCGGATGATAAAGAAGTAATTTCAGGCAGTGGGTGACACAAGACTTTTTAGGTACAGTGAAAAAACCCTTATCCTGCTGATCACGACTATTGTCATTCTCAACCTGTTTTATTTGTCAACCAAATCACTATTATTGGGAATGAAATGTGTGTCTAAACATCGAGATTTTCAAATTTGTTCTCGACTACTGCAAATATGAATAACTTTCAGCCACTTGAAGTTGTGGGTTGCAGTTTCGAGACACAAATTTAGTTGGCTGAAAATTTAAATATATTAGCTCAGCAGGAAAAGGGTTGATTCCTCTCATTCCAGCATCTACACTATCAAGCACACGTGTTTGCTGTTGACTCCAGGAGGACAAAACCAGAGTGATCTTATAAATCAGCACCATCGAAATTAGCAAAAGTCTGGTGGCCAAGTGGATGCGCTCCAGGTCCCCGAAGCCGCCATGTGATCCCAATAATATACATAGAATTCGACACCCACAAAACGCTGAGAACCACTATGTACACAAGGTCGGAGAGTCGATCGAATGGCATGTGATGCACAATACGGTACCCTGGGGTACCAAATAGAAATCTTGTCTATTTATTTATTTTATTTTTAGGGCTGTACCCCGGTATATCGTAAAATAATTTTAAAAGAGGGCAAAAATAGATGTGAAACCTTCTTATTTTGAAAAATATTCTTGTTTAGGAGGCACTTTTGTCATTAAGAAATGTCGGAATCTGTTGTAACGCAAATTGCAGCCACATTAGCCAGGTGGCGCTGCAAATCACGCGGTACCCCCGGGTACAACAGTTGCATCATATGCCAAATACTTGATACGGAACTATTATTAAATTGTTGGTAATTACATACAGGAAGTGTAGTCTGCCGTAATAATAATAGCGGTAATTTTAAGACTACTAAGACTAGCACCACAGTATATCCTTACCTGTATGTCAGAATTCAGTTTCCTTACAACATCAGTGATTGTTCTTATATGCTCTTGAAGTAGCTCTCGAGCCTGTTTTTCTTCTTGCCAAGTGCCATGGGTGATGTTCAAATTATCTATAATATCCTTTCAAAAAAGAAATAATTCATGAGCATAAATCGATGGATCCACAATAGCTGTCAATAATTTTATCAAGATGAATGATCGACAAGCAAAACAATATCTATCCTATAACAAAAGATAGAAGTTTAATCTATGTCTTGCTCAATTGTTTGTTGGTATATTTTATTTGTTCAAAGCTGTGGTCCAAGTTGTGCAGCAGCAGCACCATTAAAATACACTCTTAATGCCGATAGCTTCTGTCTCTGTGTCTCTTTATGAAACTACTTATAATTTACATTACAATTTTATAGAAGCAATAACACAGAATTTAACCATTTAATACAGCGCTGAATTATTTTTTTTATAAACCATGGAGACTCAAAGGTTTTTTCAATTTAAAACCATCATAAAGTCAGCTCCTCCCGGTTCATTTGAAAAACCAGAGAC
This sequence comes from Flabesymbios commensalis, assembly GCA_964017125.1. Lineage (NCBI taxonomy): Eukaryota > Metazoa > Annelida > Polychaeta > Terebellida > Flabelligeridae > Flabesymbios > Flabesymbios commensalis. Next base: position 4,927,464 of record OZ024908.1, read on the forward strand.
GCCAAGTTACAACGGAGAAGAAGCAGAAGATAAGCCACAAAAAATAGTAAGATTACAGAAGATTGATCCTTGAAGGTTGTTGCGTGGCATGGACTATTGCGCACCCGGGAGATTGTTCAAAGCAGCTCCTTGGGATGACATCAATTTTCGTTTTTAGTTTTGTAATGAAGTAGTGATCATGATTTAAATTTTTTCAGAGTTTTTAGATTTAAAAAATACTTTTTATCAACATTTTTATGAATCCGCCTAAAATCCAAACAAACTTTTTGTATACATAAACACTTGCTAAAGAACGGTTGAATGTTCCTACAGCACTGGGCCACATGTTGATGGCGTCGGCCTAGCGTTGGGCAGACAATCAGTGCTGCAGGTGTATCCCCCTATGTCCTGACTATAAGACACCAATTAGCTGCGATTGCTTTGATTTCACCATCCAAGCTAGGGAATATGTGGTGTAAAGTGTTGTATGTTGCTGACTTGTTTTGTTTACAAAGCAATAAACGACCTGGAAATATAACTATTTCACTCTTTTTCGGTGCTTTAAAATTGTTTTTTGACTTTTTTGTATTTTTAGTTAGGATCAGTAGGCTATATAGCTTCATACAAATTAAATTTTTTAAATTGAAAAAATTGAAAATGTCTCATCCCACGGGGTCCCTTTAATTAGACACCAATTAGTGGCCTCTTGAGGGACTTTTGACTGAAATTTATGATTGCACAGGTATTGAAAATAGTAATATTAATTAAAAGAAGTTTGAATTAAGAGTGAAATGTGGAAAATTCGTAAAAATGACAGTGTAATTCAGAAGGCGGGAAATCAGATGGAAAATCAGGAGAATTCCGTGAAAATCAGAAGACTTGGCATCTCTGGAATACCTATGCTATGGGTCTACAGCTGTTAGAAATATTTCAATTCTTTCAGTGTGGGGACCATCTTTATACGTCCGAATCTGATCTGTTGTATGAAGACGGTCCCTGCACTGAAAGGTTTACATGTTTCCCCTCCCCCCCCCCCAAAAGTGACAAAAATTTGTACTGTGCATTCAAACTGTCAGCCAGACATGCCCACCTCTTTGACTCTGTAAGCTCGATCCAGCAGTGATTGTGTTGTTTTCTCCTGACGTCTTAATCGATCCTCTAGAACCTCAACCCGAGAGATTGTCTCTCTGCCGACACGAGGGCTCTGCCAAACCTCCATCTCTCCACCAGAGATAGCAGGGAGCATCCCTCCGCCATGACGAGCCATACAATCTGTAAATCACACACATTTTATATAAAATATGCAATGTGCATGGAACATTTTGGAACATTATTATTATATTAGCCATTCAAGCTTAACCCTTACAGCGCGGGGATCGACTTTAGACGTCAGAATCTGACGTCTAAAGACTTCAGAATCTGACGACTAAAGTCGGTCCCCACACTGTAAGAATAAAAATATTTATAAGGATCCTAGACCCATAACCAGATAACATAGGTATTTAAATGAATCAGAAAGAGCTAACTAAGACATTTATGATGATTATGAATTGAATAAAACACTTTGGTCTCCATGGTTTACATAAAAAAGAATCAGCGCGTAAAGGGTTAAATTTGCAAATACTTGTCATTGAAAATGATGTACATGTAGATATTTCTCTAATCAGTTTGAACTTTGATTAGCTAACAAGTAGAATTACACATCTTTTCGATATGTTCTCCTGAACAAATTTTTCAAAGCATGCAGTGCATAAATATGACAAGAGAGCTAAACTCGCACTATTTGATCACTGTATTCATCAGGAAATGCTAACAAAACAGTAACAACAAAAATAGGATAAGCAAATTTACCTAAAATTATTTCATATGGCATTACATACATGTATCAAAACTTAACTGATTAATGCACATCAAAATATAAATGTCAATCAAAGTCTACCTATTAAATGAGCCTATATCATCAGATAATATGTTTGAAACAAAAACTCACGTCTATAGGATACACCACAGTACATGTAGTAGTAAAATACATCAAGTACATGTATATGATATTGATATGAGAATGTTATTAGCATGACTGTGGGTCCCGTGGATAATAAATATGAATGCAAAACAAACAAGATAAACTATTCAGAAATTTACGTCTTGGAGGGCTGTTATTATCTGGACATTTCTCATTGAGTATTCAGGATTCATTCATCATAGCGATGACAAAATCCAATTTACAATTGGTACACATACTTGTATTAAACAGGATTACATATCTAAACATTATTATTGTGGAATATTAAACAGAAATCAATGACTGTAAAAGGTTAAAAATGTCACTTGGACTGAAATGGATAAGAGTTGGCCTTGTGAAAGCTGAGATATTTGACTTTGTCTTCTGACCAAATACATTCGGACAAACATGTAAACATAATAAATATCACTGATCATTCATAACCCTCAATGTTCAAGATATAAGAAAACCTCTTGGTGCTGTATTATTATCATGCTTATAAATAGAAAATCTCTTATCTAGTTTTTATTCTTAGCTGGGCTAGATTTTTAGGTAAATATCCCTTTCACCACCAAAGCTTACTTTTGTAAGCTTAATTCCATACAGATAGAACAAGATTTTAAACTGTTCACTGCTGTTTTTTAGGTTTTTATCCTTAATTCATGAGAAGTTGAATTGCTAAAATTATATTACAAATGATGCTTCAAATTATAATATATATAGTTACTTAACCTTTTATTTTTCCTTATTTAAAGCTGGAATCATCAGATAATATGTTTGAAACAAAAAGCCATGTAGGATACACCAAAGGACATGTAGTAATAAAATACATCAAGTACATGTATATGATATTGATATGAAAATGTTATTAGCATGACTGTGGGTCCCGTGGATAATAAATATGAATGCAAAGCAAACAAGATAAACTATTCAGAAATTTACGTCTTGGAGGGCTGTTATTATCTGGACATTTCTCATTGAGTATTCAGGATTCATTCATCATATAGCAATGACTAAATCCGATTTACAATTGGCACACATACTTGTATTAAACAGGATTAGATATCTAAACATTATTATTGTGGAATATTGAACAAAAAGCAATGACTAAAATGTTAAAAATGTCACTTGGACTGAAATGAATAAGAGGTGGCCCTGTGAAAGCTGAGATATTTGAAGCACTTGGTCTTCTGATCAAATACATTCGGACAAACATGTAAACAGAATAAATATCACTGATCGTTTATAACCCTTAATGCGCAAGATATAACAAAAACCCTTTAGTGCTGTATTATTATCATGCTTATAAATAGAAAATCTCTCATCTAGTTTTTATTCTTAGCTGGGCTAGATTTTTAGGAAAATAACCCTTTCACCACCAAAGCTTACTTTTGTAAGCTCAATTCCATACAGATTTTAAACTGTTCACTGCTGTTTTTTAGGTTTTTATCCTTAATTCATGAGAAGTTGAAATTGCTAAAATAATGTTACAAATGATGGTTCAAATTATAAAATATATAGTTACTTAACCCATTTTTTGTATTATTTGAAGCTCATGCAATTTCCAGCTTCAAATAATGAATTTTTTTTTTTAATATTTGAAAAATTAACTGAGAATCAACCAAAAAATATCTGATAACTTTAGCATTTTATTCAGTTTGAAACTTGTTTAAAATATATCCATACGACCCTAGCAGGACAAGGGTTAACAGAGGAGAGGAGAGCGGTTGGATACGGTTGAGTGAACGGAGGACAAAGACTGAGGGCGGAGAGTGCATCATGTGAAACGTCATGTATGCACAACACACACACATACACAGCAAACACAATACATTCACACAATGCTGGCTTGATGTTGGGCCAGTGTCTTAGACAGTGGGCCAACCTCAAACCAGCATTGGATCAATGTCTGGTGTTTCTGGATGAAAACAATAGAGCAATGCCTGTACCACTTATTCTGAAGGAGTGTTTACTAAACATTACCGGGACCAAGGACTTAGCCAGGAACTGATAAAAGGGGGTCCAAATATACTTATTGTTGGGCCAGGACGGCGGTCTGGGAGCCTCCCACGATGGGAGGTGGTGGGATCTGGCAACATTTTTCTAGGTCCAGGCTGAAAATAGGCCGTCCAAAAGACGGCTGGACGGGTCTCTAGCTAAGTCTTTGGCCGGACTCTTTGCCCGAAGATAACTCGACACTTCTTGTTATACAAAACTGGTCTTATTACCACATACATGATACTTCATGAACAAAATTATTACAACAGTAAGAATGTTGCTACCATAAAGTTAACCATAAAGTTAAAATAGATACCAATTCAGAGTCTATGTTTTTGCTCTGTGGAGCTTTCGAGCTTATCCCAAGCTCATCCTCTGCACGACTGATCTGCTTTATGTTGAAAATTATTATTTTTTAATAAATAATGTGATCTCTTGTCAGCCGCTCCACAGTGTTTACATTTTCCAGAAGTCCTGACTGTGAGCGCATATTACCAATTCAGATTTATGGGTAGGCTGCAAGTTAGAACGAAATAAACTGAAATTAAATTGACCACTGTTTGTCATATATAGTCTGATAATGTATGATGTAGTAAATGGTAAGAAAAATATCTAAATTAGCACTGTTACTAAATCAAGTCTGATATGCATTTTGTGACAACATATAAAATTTACAAAATTAATACATTTTATTCACCTGTTCCCATTATTGCCACCACGGGGAGATTAAGTACTTTTCCAGAATTGCGGACGAAACATTTTATTAATGGCATAAGCTGACTTATTCAAAATGGTGACACCACAGGGTAATCCAGTAGCAGATTCTCTACTATGGTCCACCATTTATACGATACAGGACCTTACATAAAAAACAGGTGGCTGCCCACAGGAGGTTCTCAGCTGTGTCAGTTTTTTTACAGCCATGGTCATTTGACCTCGGGGATTTGGTCGAATAGTGAGACCATATAGTAGGGCCTAATTTTTAACCAAATGGTTGATGTTTATTACTTTACTAACGTCAAAATTTTGAGTGGGCAACTAGAATTTTGTAAATGAGTGTCCTGTTGGCGCTCTTCAAAAAAATAATTTCTACAGGACATGCCAGATCCTGGGAGTCAATTTTTTTTCATATTTTTTCGGTTGCCGATGGCGAAAGTGCAGTTTGAAAACAAACTTGTGTGAACTTTCCGGGATAGCTAGATCTGTCACAGGTTGCGCCCGGGCCTTCCGACTCCCTGAAAGATGATGTGTTTGGTCTCTCCAGTAGTCTGTGACTGGAATTCGCGTCCTCCTTGCTTGCACCAGTATGTTGCCTCACCACAGATCACAACTCAGAAGTGTTCACAGGGGTCGCACCTCAAAGTATTAAATGCTACAGGGGCAGTTCCAGGATTTGAAAAAAGAGGGGGTGCAGGAAAATTTTTTGGCCAATAAAAGGGACTTTTTAAAGAATTTGGCGCAAAAAGGGGTGGGCGTGCGTCCCCCCTCTGGATCCACACCTGTGCTAACCTATGTAACTCAATTATCACAACTCTGCAATACAGAAGTGCTGACAGGAGCCTCATTTTAAACATGTCAATTGCGAATAGGTTGCGCTTACGAACTGCAATTGATGGCCACAACTCACAAGTGCTGACAGGACAGGAGACAGATTTCTACACCAGGCTTTATGAACAGCAATCAAAGTCTCAATTGCTATCTGTTTTTTCTTTTATTTCGTGAACTCAAGTCTTAGGCCTATATGCTATATTTTAATCACTTTACCGATGTATCCCGTGCATTCTGTAATTATTATTAACATTTATTACTCTGGCTATCAAGTGCGAGAGCAAATTAAAGGTATAGTCGACTGTCAAAGTAAATTGGATAAGAGTGTCCCCAGAATGCAACAGTGGCCCCTGGACATTCCACAATGACATATCACCCCACATCCACAGTTATCAGCCAAGATAATAATACTATATGCATTTCATACACATTGCCGCATTAAGAGCAAGCTCCCAAATCATATAAACTTTATATACTTGAGCGAAATCTATGAGGAAATAATTCACCAATTCTCTTATGTGGGCTCTGTGTTGAGACACAAATGGTTGTGTTACCATGAGGGTCTGGAAACAGTTGACTCACAGCATATTGACAGTGAGAGCTTTCCCAGCCAACACGGCACACTCATGTTGGTTTAATGTCGGCCAACCCGTCTCAAACGTTGGTCTAACATTAATACAACAATGGGCCAATTGCTCGTTGGAGTAGTATCTTGTAATCAGTTCAGTCGCAGTTGTATGAATCTTTAATTTCAACGACTGCAATCAAGTTTTAAATTACAGTGTGACGATTTAATTTCTGTATTAATTCAGTGAGTATATAATTGGAACTCGTGGTAAAAGGAAGGGGAAACAAAGAGGAAAACAAGAGATTCTGTATTACCACAAGGGAAAATATCATATGGGGAAAATATTGATAAATATTGGGAAAATATTTGAAAAAATCTGGAAAAAGAAAATTTGGAGAATGACAAGATTATATATTATAAATGTGATGCCAGCCAATAAGCTGCAAAGCAAATTGAGTTTATTTTAATCAATCAAACCAGTTCAGTTGTGCACTGCACAGTGACACTCTGACACTATCACCTAGACACTGTCAGTGTTAGCCGAGTAAACCGGCAACTCGCCCTAAGGCCGATCAGCGCTATGTCAGTGTCAGTTAGCCGTGCCGTCCTCTCCGAGGCTGTGGCTTGATGTATTTGCTTTACCCTAAAAAATCAACATGGCGGTGACTGAGAGCGATCTTGACCCCAAAGTCCGAAAAATGTCCATAACTTTTTAATGACTAGGCCGATGCGACCTCTGAGCTGAGCATGCGGGCATGGAACTGAAATGTTATTAATTCTAAAAAAAATATTTCCGACCTGATTATTCCCTGATAATCTTGATATATTCAGATATGACAGTCTAAAGAAATGTCCCACGATTTTGTAGTACGCAGTCAATCTGTGGCTGAAACCTGTTTCAGCCACTGGGACTAAGATAGGTAGATTCAATAAATATTAGAATTGTATAATAAAACTATGCTAAGCCTTTTTTCGAAACTGCCGACATGCTAAAAGAAATATTTGACCAGTCTTCACTGAGCAAGAAAAATGCATTGTTATTGGGGTAACACAATCCAAAACATCACCCAGACACTTGAACTTTTTGAAGCAGCTGAAGAAAACTACCGAGATGATGCCGCTGTTGAGAGTTTTGTTTTTAGATACACCAGGGCACCCAACGAGTGCCCCGCAATACAGTAACAGTAGCAAATATACCATATATGCACATAACAATCAGAAATTTGGGCATAGGGGGTGAAGGAAGAACATGAATTTTGATGGATTCTCATCCTTATAGCTATGAAACTCCCATTTTTACCCTCGGTGCGCCCCATGAGGAAGTGCAAGGTGGGCAAATAAAACTTCACAGGTTTTACCCTGGGTAAACTAGTGCAGCCTTCCCCAGGTATCTCATTTCTTTGAGATTCCCACATTGTTCTGTCCAAACGGTCTTATTGATGTCCTCCAGAACTTCCTCATAGGGCAGTGGACATGATAGTCTATTTTCATTTTTTTACAACAATTAAAAAAATGGCACCTGCGTAAAAAAAATTATCAGAAGGGACCACAGCATGCCTGTTCCACTTGTAGCCTAGTCAAGTATTTGTCTCAGCTATCATGAAAGTAAAGGCAAGAGCTGGCATCTCGTAATTGCGAGAAATCTAATGATGGGAACCCCCAGAACAGGTTATAAAAGTGCCATTCGAAACAGATGACTCTTTCAATTCTACAACGATGACTTCATTTCTACCAGTAGGCCTACATAGGCTACAAATAATCTAGTGAGCAAAAAGAACAAACAAACAAAGAAAAATATGTCTTTCATTGCAGTGTATCACAAATTCACATAAATCCTGAGAAAATACGAAAAAAAACACCAAAATGACGTCTTCAGATGTACCTAGTCTAACTAAGACTCTAACTTCTCTAAGACTAAGTCTAAGACTAAGACAGTGTCAGTGTCAATCAGTGTTTCATCTAGCCATTTCTAACATGGCACAGCGTCATGTTGCCTTTTGTGAGCGCCATGTTGCCCTTCATGTGCGTCATGATGCCCTTCATGTGCGCCATGTTGCCCTTCAGACCTGTGCGCCATGTTGCCTTTCTAATATATTCAGACAGTGAAGTGCGTCATTGAACCATTTTTAGGTCATATTCAATCCACCCAAGCCATTGTCACAGTTGAAAACATCCCGATCACTGATATCTCGCGTTCACACCTATGACACAATACCTGAAAACGGCTTGTGTAAATAGTGGTAAAAACTGGCGATGTCTACATACTTAACTGATTCTGTTTGTACCCTTAATTGGGGAGGGTGGGTGCTGGAAATTCCCAGCTGGGTCAACTAGGTAACTGGCGGGCATGATAAGGTGCCATCAATGATCGGTGGTGCCATGCCCCTTGTGAATCCTAGATAAAACACTGTCACTGAGCATGCTCAGTCAGTCAGTGACAGTGACACTAGTTAGCAATTACTATCCCTACACCTTGTTCCGGTAATATGTGCATGGAGGGTGAGATTTTGCTAACTAAGTGACACAGTCTGCAGTGCAGTCTGCACAACCACTGCATCAGCTGATCAGTGACTGTCTCAGTGTCTGTCACTCTGTACCGTGGGGTCAAATCCAAAAACATGGTCATCAACAAGTGAAAAAATAAATTGCCGCCACATGTCTATCAATTTTCATATCAATAATAGACATACATAGGGTAAATATTCCAAACTTTTTTTCACTTGAATGCTCTTAGCTGCTTTACAATAGCTGATAAGATTTGAAAAATGCAATCAGTTTGTTGACGGGACGGTAAATTGTTTTCGTCAACTGCTGTCAGTCAAATAATATTTGAAATACCAATTTTTCCATAATAAAACACATTCCAGGTACCATTATAATGATAATTAAAGATAATCATAAATTTTGATTTTTCAGGGTATTCTATCGACATTTTGATTAAAAATTCCATCCTGTCACTTTTGGAGTGTTGTTTCTCCACGCTTGGCATATTTAAGGGTACTATTGATTCAAAAATCATGTCTTCCTTTGAATATTATGCAGGACCATAGTATACAGTAAAAAAAAATTCACTGGTGTGTAATACAATCTTCTATAACATATGCCTCCTTTGGTGACAGGACGGAATTTGGTGACAGGACGGAAATTTATATTTGTAATTCCATTCTATGCTCAATGTTACATAGCCACAATAGCTCATAGTGTTTGATGACAACAATACAACAACACAGTAGTGCTATACAACTTATTTTAAGCGCACATTATGTTATTTAGGGATTTAGATACCCGTACCAGCTGCATGCAAATGTACTGTTCAATATGATATGACCATTGTCAAAACTATTAGCAGAAACTTTGAAGGTGTATGTATATAAATTTTCAAAGGGAACTTACAAATAACTCAACATTTTGTTTATTTTGAAAGGTAGCAAAAGAATATTCGATGTATCTTTCAAATACTAGTGGGTATATTTTCTTCAAAACTTAAAAGTTCAGCCAGAGGTACCCCATCAAAATTTCACAATAATCAATTGTAATCAATGGCTTGACTGGTAGCCACTTGTAATTATTTTTCCTAAATACATGTACATAAATTTGAAACTCTGCATTAATATGTAGAACAATTGAAAAAAAGTTTGGAGTCACACAATGATGGTGCATTATACATTTAGAAGCAATTTGACTCAGATTTAAAACCAAGTAATATAACTAGACTATCTGTGATTATGAAAGAAGACAGAAAATGCAAACAGAGGATACATGCCCCATGTCCAATTTCAAAACAATATTTCCAAATCGTCCACAAAATCTAGGAGCTTATAACTATAAGTCATTATATCCTTCACATCTTAAGTAGGCCTATTCATTTTTTAGCCTGCATTTTAATTTAAATAAACAAGAGGACTGAAGTCCTATATCATCCCCCGCCATAAATTAGGTTAGACTTTTTGCTGTCACAAATATTTGAAAAGTTTATTTGTGGTGGCCATTTTAAATTTCAGTAAAATCACATGCCCATTTCCAGATGGTTGGTAATGTGATTGTACAATGTAAATTATTACTGATTTCAATTTTTCAGTTTTTACGCCCACAAGAATATATGAAGTTTATTCATGGTGGCCATTTTGAATTTCAGTGAAACCTTAAAAAAATAACTTGCACATCTCCATATCGTGGAAAATGTGATAGTAAAATTTGAATAATTTCTTTCCTTAAGTTTTGTAGTTTTTGCGCCCACAAAAAATTTTGGAGTTGACCTCTGGCGGCTATTTTGAAATTTAGTAGAATCTTTAAAAAATCACTTGCACATCCCCATGTTGCTAGGAATGTGATGTTAAAATTTGAAAAAAAATTGATCAAACAAATTTTTTGAGTTTTTACACCCCCCAAAAAAGTATTGTTGATCTGTGGCGGCCATTTTGAATTTCGGTAAAACCTTGAAAAAGTCACCTGCACATCTCCATATCATGGGGAATGTGATAGTAAAATTTGAATAATTTCTGACTTTAAGTTTTAGAGTTTTTGCACCCACAAAAAATTTTAGAGTTGCCCTCTGGCGGCCATTTTGAATTTTGGTAGCTTCTCACTTGCACATCCCCATGTTGCTACGAATGTCATGTTAAAATTTCAAAAAGATTTGACCAGTAGTTTTTGAGTTTCTGCGCCCACAAGAAAACGTGACGCCGGACATAAATCCTGGCGCGACTAAAATACCCCTTCCACTATGGGCGGGGGATAAAAAGGTGGGCTATTGCAATTGAAGTTCTGAGTCGTCGGCGTTAACATTTACTTGTGGGCACGATAACTTGAAAAGTTTCTCATGTATCGGTCCCAAATTTGTTCTGAATGTTACAAATGACCAGATCTCGGACAAGTTCAATAATGGCTGAAAAAAATTCAAAATGGCCGATTTATTGCAATTTTTCGCATTTTACCTTCAGAATTTGACCTTTTGGGAGTGATAACGTGAAAGTTTTTCATGTATCCTGTTCAAATTTGTTATGCCTGTTACTGATAAGCAGTTCTTGGACAATTTCGATAATGGCTAGAAAAAAATCAAAATGGCCGATTTATTGTGATTTTTGCTTTTTTACGTCAACAATTTGCCCTTGTGGGCGCGATAACTTGACAAATTTTTCATGCATCCTTCCCAAATTTGTTCTGCATGTTACAAATGACCAGTTCTCGGACAATTTGAATAATTGCTGAAAAAAATTCAAAATGGCTGATTTATGCGATTTTTCACATTTTACATCAATTATTTGACCTTGTGGGCGCGATAACTTGGAACAAATTTTCATTTATCCTGCTCAAATTTGTTATGCATGTTAACTTTTTAAGTTCAATAATTGCGGCGGGCTATTGTCGAGTGTGCTCTTTTGATCAATTCTATTCGATACATGTATATCCAACAGCAAGTACGATAAATCGAAAATTACAATAAAATAAAGTAAGGGGTCCCGGGTCAACTCAAACCCTAACCAACTCGGACCCTGCTACAAACGGTGTCCGAGTTGGTCCACTGCAGTGTCCGACTTGGTAATGGTAGAATAGTGTCCGAGTTGGCATAGGGTCCGACCCGTCTAAAACCAACTCGGACCCTATTTAATAGATCTTATTAACAATATTAAGCATACGGTACTGAATATATCAGGCCACTAAGTTTTTTTGTTTTATCTGTTATCATTAGCATTCAGGCCGCCCAATTCCAAAAAAAACGAATAAACGGGCGGCTCGTTCACCACAGTACAAGACGGTTCACAACAAAGTGGGAATAGTAGCTTAGCGCCTATGCAACTCAAACTTGATAATTCCACAAAATTATAGTTCAATGCAACAATATATCATGATGTATACATGCATGTAGGTCTACTTTAATGTAGTGTGTTTTATCCAATATTCGTATTCGTGTGAGGATATTATAGGCTATATGCATATCGTCCATATATATTTAAAAAAAAAAAAATATCCTGCAGTGTGTAATTACCTTCAACAGTAGATAAAATACCATCTAAAACGCAATCAACAGTGAGGTAACAACTCAACAGAGTGATGACACTAAGATATTGCTGTAATATAAGATGTGTTTGAATCGGATTTATTTTGAGCGGATTGTCTGTTATTGATGCGAGCCTAAATGGCCCACACCGGCCAAAAAAGATGAATGCCATTCGTGCTCACTCTCCATGCTCTCAGCAGTGACTGAGAGTGCTGCTCACTAATTTACCCCAAACTTTTTTGCCATCATGCTGGCTATCTTGTTCCCGACACGCTGTGCTTCTTTGAATTTTCCATTGTGGGTCTTCGTTTTCGTTGCTGTTGTTGGTGTATCTATGCGTCTTATTGGAGTAGCCATTGTTCTTTCTCGAGCTGCTGAAGTCTCTGCTATATTAGCTCCCGCCGTCACCGTAGGTGAGCGAAGGGAGCTATGGATTCTACCTCCGTTTTTTTTTGGCCTCTTCTTTTGCCTATAACTTTGTGAGAAAATAAGCTAGGATAACAATTTTTGGTATGTGGGTTACTTCCAGGTGGCTAATGGACGGGTTAAAATATTTTTAATCTGAATTCAATACGCAAGGTTGCAGAGGAGAAAATGATGATGTGACGGCGTTGGGCCGTTGGGCCGTTGGGCCGTCCGTAAACAATTCGTTTCCGGAGCATATCTCTGAAAGTACTTGTCCGATTGTCTTCAAATTTTACACACAACACCCCTAGGGGGTCTAGTTGTGCCTTTTGGGGTATTTGAACTTTGACCTACTTCTGGTTCAGAACTATGACCTATTTAGACGTTTTGACGCGCACTTCGTTTCCGGAGCAGATCTCGAAAAGTACTGGGCCGATGACAGTCATATTGCACATACATGTTCTCTAAGGTCCCTAGTTGTGCCTTTTCAGGTTTTTGGACCTTGACCTTGAAGTTGACCCAGCACTTTGACCTAATTTATAACATCGGCAAATCCGACTGAAAGATTTTGTGGAATATCATGAAAACCGCTCAAGATAGCTACACCATTACTATAAAACAAATTGTGAGGTTTCAGGAGAGGATGCATCTTGAAAAATTTCAAGTCGATAAAATTAAAAATGGCCGCCTATCGGCCATTATTCACCTCGACAGGCCTGATATTGCGGAATATCTTGAAAACCGCTCAAGATAGCTACACCATTAATATCAAATAAATTGTAAGATTTCAGGAGAGGATGCATCCTGAAAAATTTGAAGTTGATAAAATTCAAAATGGCCGCCTATCAGCCATTATTCACCTCGACAGGCCTGATATTGTGGAATATCATGAAAACCGCTCAAGATATCTACACCATTACTATGAAACAAATTGTAAGCCTTCAGGAGAGGATGTATTTTGAAAAAAATCATTTTGTCAAAGTTCAAAATGGCCGCCAATCAGCCATTATTCACTTTCACATGGCCGTTATTTGGTAAACCGTGCTAGATGGCTAGACCATTACTATAAAACAAAATGTGTGATTTCAGGAGAGGATGCATTTTGAAAAAATTTGACTCGATAAAATTCAAAATGGCCGCTTATCGGCCATTATTCACTTTCACATGGCCGTTATTTGGTCAGCCGTGCTAGATGGCTAGACCATTACTGTAAAACGAAATGTGAGATTTCAGATGAGGATGCATCTTGAAAAAAATTGACTTGATCAAATTTTAAATGGCCGCCTTTTCAGCCATTAATTATTTTCACATGGCTGATATTTGGTAAAATGAATTCAAAATGGCCGCCTATCGGCCACTATTTACTTGCACATTGCTGATATTTGGTAAACCGTGTTAGATAGCTGGACCATTACTATAAAACAAAATGTGAGATTACAAGAGAGGATGCATCTTGAAAAAAATTGACTCGATCAAATTCAAAATGGCCGCCTATCGGCCATTATTCACTTTCACATAGCCGGTTTTTAGTAACCGTACTAGATGGCTAGACCATTACTATAAAACAAAATGTGAGATTTCAGGAGAGGATGCATCTTGAAAAAATTTGACTTGATCAAATTCAAAATGGCCTCCTATCGGCCATTATTCACTTTCACATGAGCGATATTTGGTAAGCCGTGCTAGATGGCTAGACCATTACTATAGAATGAAATGTGAGATTTCAGCTGAGGATGCATCTTGGAAAATTGTGACTTGATCAAATTCAAAATGGCCGCCTTTAGGCCATTATTCACTTTCACATGGCCTATATTTGGTAAACCATGCTAGATAGCTAGACGATTACTATAGAATGAAATGTGAGATTTCAGCTGAGGATGCATCTTGAAAAATTCTGACTCGATCAAATTCAAAATGGCCCCCTATCGGCCATTATTTACTTTCACATGCCCAATATTTTGCAAACTGTGTTAGATGTTAGTCCATTACTATAAAACAAAATTTGAGGTTTCGGGGGAGGATGCACCCTAAATTTTTAACTAATTTATATCGAGATCAAAATGACCGTAAATCAGCTATTAGTTAACTCGATTGGCCTGATATCGGGTAAACCATGCCAGATAGGTAGACCATTACTGGGATACTGATTAGGATCATTAATTTCAATGGAGGTTTGCAATCTCTGACAGACTGTCTAGTTCTTATCTTACTCTTAGACTGGGCTTCTTAGACCTAGTTGTCTTGCGTCTTGATTTTTGACCTAGACTAGGACTACATTAATAACCCTATACAAAATTGCTTAAATCAATTTCTAATTCGGAGCGGGAGCTCCTGGACTTATGTAGTCTTGTTTTCAATGGTTTTCCTGTAGGTTGTTCTGGTCCAACGCTGGCTGACCAAATCTTCGTCGTAAGTTGGAATGCCTTCTAGTTGTCGAGCTCCCAATACATGCTTGCATGGAAGGTGTAGAGATGTCCAGGTGCTGCACGAACATGAATCTGTCTTGAATGATGCCTTCACTCGAGTTAGCTGTGTAGTTATCTTCTGTTGCAGTCAGGTCAACTCGTTCCATCGACTTGATGTTTCTCTGTATCTTCTGGTATGCGTAGGGTGTCACAAATGCGGCATACTTGGCAGCTTCTCCGTCCAGGTTCAGTTGATTTCTTGGTATTTTCGAGAGGGCTACCATCGCTCGATGACGTCTTTCAGTTCTCAGAGTATTTATTGTGCGCCATAGGGTCTTCAGGAATTCTTTCAGAGGCATTGATGAAGCAGTGACAGACTTGATTTTCTGTCACTTCGTGGTTATGAATCTTTACAACATCAGCCACCACCAGTTTTTTACCATTAGGTGATGCCTTTATTCTGATCTTGAAACCGCATGCGTGTCTGAATGTAGATGTGTTGGGTCTCTCTCCAGTTTTAGTCCGAGCTTTGAAGTCTCTTCCTCCGTGTACACAGCAGTATGTAGCTTCGGCGTATTTTATGTCCACATTGGCATCCTTTAATCGTTTTATTCTTGTCTGGGCAGCAGCAAGAGTGCGACTATCTCGCCTCCACAATTTCACAAAAGATTCTGCTTCAAACTCTTTCAGACGAACTTCGAAATCTTCAAAAGTATTGAATTCATCTCCGATATTGAAGTCTGCCATCTTTTCTATGAATGAATATAGTCGTGAGTTAATGGATCGTATTAAAGATCAGAAGCATCAGTACTATAGTCTGGGTGTCCAGGCAATAACTGAATAATGATCATGGCAAATCCTACAGCTTTATAAGAAACTATGGCATCAAGTGGGAACGCGAATTCTAGCATTGCCGTAGATTGCAATAAACAGGGTGTGAGCTACGGGAGGTGCGACTATGAGGTGTGCCTACGGAAAGTGCGACTATGAGGTGTGGCTACGGGAAGTGCGCCTATGAGGTGTGATCTTCAATTGCTCTCGGCCATTAGTAATCAAAGAGATGCTAAGTAGGGTGTGATTTTCAATTGCTGTTCGTAGCAGGTTGACTCTTGTCACTCTCCAGCTTGTCCACGATTTTTTAAATTATATGTAGTAATAGCAGCTAATCAGTGTAGTTTATTTCGAATTTACAATTTTATTATTACAATGTCGTGCTATAACTTATTACCTCACATGATATTAGGATATTCACCAGATGTTGCTGTTGGCTATCAATTGCCGCTACTCCTATGACGATGTCTTCTCTCTATCTGAGCATTTTTTTCATTTAACGCCTACTGATAAGCTGCATCGGCATGTAATTACAATTATGACCTAAGAGCTAAACAGATGACTGATAATTGTTGTAATATTTGCACTAGTAGCATAAGTCTATAGGTTGAGTGCCGTGTTCAGGCCGCCGGCACGGCATACCGGCGTTCTGTAAATATAGGGGTCTACCGTTATAGGCCTAGTCTACGCCGCAATCACTGCAATCATGTTATGTAACTGTCATACATTGTCAAGATATAGATAATAAATAACAACAAATCTACACCAACTAGTACTTTTTATTTGGGTAACAGTTATTAAATACGTATATAAATGTAGCCTTCAGCTTGAGAAGAGTTAATTGCGCTTTTCAGTATCGCACCTCAAGACATGTCATCACTCAGCCAAGTTGTTAATACCCTACATCCTAGGCTGGGTGTTATATCCACTGTTGAAGTATTTCGCACCTCGACACTAACCTGCCAGACATGTCATCACTCTGCTGAGTTGTTAATAATAATTGCGTTTCAGATGGCGTTATATCGACTGTTGAAGTTAATTGCGTTTTATTTGGTGTTTTATCTACTGTTGGGGTTGATTGGGTTTAATGTGGTGTTTTATCAGCCTACTGTTTTAGTTAATTGCATTTTAGATCGTCTTTCATCATTAGCAGGTGTTTCATGTAATCTTGCCAATTGCATTTCACCTAGGCCTATGCCTACAATTAAATACACACGAGAATTTAGAAATATATAGGGGGCCTATATAGGCAACTTGCATATATCATGTATATCCTCATAATCAGAAGGCCCAGGCAGCCTGCTTCTAAGGCTAAGGCTAGGTAATTTGTCTATAGTTTAACTGATTAAGTACCGTGTTCCGGCCGCCGGCACGGCATACCGGCGTTCCAGATATATACCGCTATACACTTGCACGCCGGTGCACTAGTCTATTATCTAGCACGCCGGTATGCCGGCGTGCGAGTCACTTCGAAAAGTTCGTTTTATTTTTACATTTTTATTGGGTCATCTAGACTAAGTACTTCTAGCAGAACAGAAAAAAATATTTTATACAAGATACAACCTATCAATTCCGGCCAGTCACCAAAACGACATTTTTGGATTTGACCCGTGGCATGTGCCGCAGCGCAGATCCAGCACTGCACTGTCTGGACTGCAGGCAGTGGCCGTGCAGCAGGATGGACTTGGACTTGGTTACAAGTTTAGAACATGGGATTTTAATAACAAGCAACTATTACATTCTTTTTTTCGCCTAAATATGTAACACCCTAATAAATATAAATTATACTGACTGTTTGAATAGAAACGTGATTTGTTTTTATTAATATAAACTACGTTTTTAAGCTGGCTGTTTCACAATTTGCAACTTCAGCGCCATTTGTAAACATTGCCACATTTTGCATGCGACACCTGGTGAATGGAGGTGCATTTAATTATAAGGTCTCATAGACGTATTTTCCATTGCAGCAGTTCCAGGTGTGGCATTAATTAATTAATTTAAAATAATAATAATAATTAGACTAATTATTAAATGAATTATTAAATGATTAAATAAATGACAATAATGAAAGAAATAACAAAAATAATATCAGTAACATCAGTAACATAAAAATAGTATCACCTAGTTATAACAGGATTTATTCATAATTCATTTACTTATAACTATAATTAAGCACTGCAAAATGCACATTAAAAATGCCAAGTGTGGAGGGTCCCCCCATTGTCTTGGACCGAAGCAATAGCTAAAGTGGACAAACCATACCCAGTGGTCCAGGGCAGGACTGGTGCAAGTAAAGTCGAACTGATTTTCAACTTGGAGACAGAGTCTCCAAGTTTTTAATCTGACTTTCAGAGAAAACGTCTGTCGCTAACTTCCGTTTAACATCTGTTCTGCCTGTGCAAAGTCAAAAGGCATTATCGGCTCCCTGGTAAACTAGATATTTACTGCTTTTTAACTGGCTCTTCCTGCCATAGCGCTGCCAAAAGGCCGTATTTGCTCACTTGTAAAGCAAGTATATACTTCCTTTACGCTGATGTCACTGCCTCCTTCTTGTTTGTAACAGAACTTTCAATAGACAGTATCTGCACACTTGTGAAATAGCAGATACTTGGTTTTGCTGTGAGTGTACAATGTCATGCTGGTTCTAGGCAGTCAACATGATCCAATGTTGGGTTAATGTTGTGCCATCATTTGTGACACTGTTCCAACATTGGGCCAACATTGTGTCAGTGTATCGAGTTGCCGGTGACTCTGCAAAAACGAGACGTTTAGTCAATGCTGTTTAACTTCTGAGCCATTGCCGTAGACAATGGGCCAGCATTAATCTAGCATTGGATGAATGTTTATCGCGTTAAGGCCTATATATTGGTGGACCAATGCTGGGATAATGCTGGCCCAGTGTTGTAAATGGCTGGTCACCATTATGCTAACATTGTGTCACCGTCTGGAGTTTGCTGATTGGCTGTGACCAAACCCAGTTAACTCGAGGCATTGACCCAATGTTGTTATTATGTCGTGCCGACGTCGAAGATGTCGGGCCAATTAGAACAACATTGGGTCAATGTTTCATATTTGCTGTGATAAGCGTTCTCGCGGGTGTCACTCTGTAACCGGAGTGCTAGCCCCCCCCCGCTCTTCCACCTCTTTCTCTGCTGCAGTCACCTGTGTTATCTTTCGCAATATAGCAAATAGGCATTGGCTAAGATATTTATCTCCAAAAATGCCAAATTTCGTATTATTAAAAATAGATTTTTGGACTTAGCGATTGAAGGCAATGGAAATTGATATAATTCATACACTTCTGGCCTGAAATTTGACCGAATAATAACTTTTATTGCAATGTCCGTTCATGTAGTTAAGTTAACCCTTTCATTACGACCATTTGTCATGAAAAAGGGACAAAGTATGGTGGAATATAGGCCCTACATTTTTTTAAAATATAATTGTCATTAATTTTACGTTCCTGGGCTATATCATCATATTATAGTTTTACAACCAGGCATTTTGAGTGAATGCATGACGATTTCGTGTCCTAATGAGCTCTGGCCGACACCATCTTTTGAGCATTGAACACTCTGTCAAAACACACGCTTAGCTACTTAATTACATGTAAAGAATACGCAGTGCCTTACTTATGAAAAGTACTTGCCGGAATCCCACAAAAAAATTAAAAATGGCCCAACATCACTTTATCTGTGCATGTTTTTAACGCAACAAGTTAATTTGAGTGGGCCATAAGATTTTTCAAGACAAGTTCTAGGCCCCGGCTAAATAATATCAGATCGCCTGCTGAATTAACCATATAAAAGATATATAATATATTTTCTGTGGAATTAACTACCAAGTCATTACCAGTGAATCTTTTTAAATTTCAGTTCCCAATGTAAGACGCCTATTTTTCCAAGCAGGAAAAATGTTACTTATATGGCGTATTTACTGTTGGTGGTGCCGCCAATAAATGCCCATTACCACCCACACTGTCAAATTGTGAGCTGTGCATCGCTGCATTAGTTTCAAGATTTAATTTAGTATTCAGCATTATTAGAACAGTGTCAAGGTTCGCCATCCCATGATACAAAACATATAGGCCTATTGCTTACCAATACAATTTAAATGAAGTATGGCAGAAAACGAGCTACTTAAACCATATAGTCGAAATGTTGCTGATTCCAACGAAATATTGGACTGTCACCTGATAAATCGGTGGAATGTCAGATTTAGTACCATTGCCAATTTTTTCGCAACATTGTTAGGGTAGGCCTATTCTTGTTATGGTAGCAGGTAACCTCGCCACAAATCAACCTCGCCACAGGTAATCTCGCCACAGATTTGATAACCTCGCCACAGAAGGCTGAGTTGCCTCGCCAAAACTTCGCCACACCTGTTATATCCGATTTATTAATTTATTTTCATAGTTGAACCTCTACCATCAACCTGGTGTAGATGTCTATATAGACTTAGACTATCTGCCTTTAAAATAAACAGCAAAAAAATAACAAAAAATGTACAAATATATGACAAATATTAATAGGCCTACAAATTTATTTTGTGCAGCAAATATTGTAGACAATTTGTTCATGATGACTAATATATTAACCCTTAAACCGCTGAATTAAATAATTTAAATTTTCACACACTTAGAGTTGTGTCTCATTACCTTGACCCACAATTTTAAGTGAGAGAAAAGTACTCGTATTTGTTTAAGTTGTAATTTAAGACCAAGTAATTTAGAAATCTTGATGTTTAAACGGCTATTAAACGGATTAAAGCGCCGTCGCACTTTGTGGTTTAGGGGGTTAGTAAATTAGGTGTAGGCCTAGCGGCAACAACTCAGGAAGGTGATGACACTCCCCCAAGAAGAGATCCGACAGGTCCCCAGGAAGACAATGAGTAGCACTAAAGCAATGTGATCGACTTCAATAACACTCATAAAGGGTGTTGGCACAACACGTGACTGGTGACGGAAGTCGATAGGGTCTACTTGCAAACGCTGAATGTTAAACCATTTCAGCGCTAAAATGTGTGTTTGAATAAAGTAAATAGAGTGTCAGTAATTAACCGTTATAGCACGAATCGTACACACGATGCAACCATGGATAACACGATGCAACCATGGATCCCCCAATTTTTTTCGCCATTTTTCTAGAAAAATCGTGTTATAAATATTTCAACAACCGATTGAGCATGACATTTTCAGCTAACTTTTCTTTAGCACAGCAAGTACAAAAAATATTAAGTATATCATGTGTAGAACAGACCGTCAGGATCCTAAGAAGACAATTTTAGGTGCCTCAGCATGTACCAATTAATGATATAGCCCCTTAATTAGGGCCAAAATTAGTTATTAATTAGCATACCGAGTACACGCACGAAGACAATGGCACAGACAAAGTGGTTGGTGGTAGAGCCTATTGGTGCTAATTACAGATTTAATTAGCATAATCTGTGCATGAAAAATCTCAATGGCATGATATTCTCGGATATATAGTGCGTCAGAATAAACAATACTTAAATGCCAAAGCCTGTCCAAAATCTACTTAAGAACCCTTTAAAGATTGGGGTAAAATAGTAGTTTGTTCAATTTCTGCAAAATTTATGATAAATTAAGTGACTGTAATATGTTAAAAACGGTGCAAACCGTTGATGAAATTAATTATGTGTCATGATGTGGGGTTGGGGTGAACGGTGACACCCTTTTAGTCAGAAAGCCCGCTAGTCAGAAGGCCCTTTAGTCAAAAGGACCGTTGGCCAGAAGGCCCATTAGTCAGAAGGCCCGTTAGTCAGAAGGTCCGTTAGTCAGAAGGCCCGATAGTCAGAAAATCAGTTAAGCTTTTTTGTCAGAAGGCCCTTTAGTCAGAATTTGTTTATTGGGCATTGAACAATTCTAGGGGAAGCTGCATTTGATATCTGGGCATGTGGAGAGGGGGTGTGGACTATAATATTTTATTTGAAACGTTTGTTGCCCAGCTATTGATAAAGCAATATTGAGAGTTGTGCATAAAATAATTACTAAAAATACTGTAAAAATGCTGACGGCCTCCATACGAGTTTTTCAAAAAAATTGGTAATTTAATAAATAGTTTGAAAGAGAAAAATAGCCATGAAAATTAAATTGTGAAAAAATTATACGCAAACAAATTGCACAACTCAGAGTAAAATCCATATAGATCAAATGTTGCGTCTCTGGAACATTAGTATATACGTTCGACTATTAGTTGGTAATAAGTCAATATGATCTGGATATGATCTTGGAAAAAAATCACGATGGTTCGTAGTTCGTACATTTATATTGGAAACTAGCATTATCAATGAGTGCGCTTTTTTTAGCACTATGCTTTTTTGCATATATATAACTTTACTGAAATAGGTGTGAAAAGTGTGTCATGAGAATACTCCACAAGATTTTTCAATTAGAGTTTGTAGCCATCTGTTTAATTTATGTCAAGCGTTCATAAATGTATCATTTTGCTCAGAATAAATAATAAGTTGTTTGTCCAAATATTCTGATAACTAGCATTATTTGTCGACTCTTTTGTGTGGGATTGTTTGTTTTAAATTCGAGAGAGTGAAGTTTACGAGAGAACTATTATATAATGTGATTGCAGTATATTTTATTACCGTGCTAATTAAGACCAGCGTAAAATTTGTTTTGTTCCAACCTGTTCAAAGACATGGAGTGTACATTGCTGCATACGATATGCAATTACATGTATTATTATTATACTATCTTGTTCCTATATGTAGAAAATTGACTGTTATTTACAGACAGCTTGGCAATAACCACTTGATCCAATTATTATGGATAGTTTTAATTCATTTGAAGCTGGGAATTACGTCAGCAAAATTAGGTTCAAAACATAATGAGTAGCCTATTAATAACGCAACCCTTATGAAAGTGCTAGACGTTGTTACTGACACAAGTAAATAAATAAAGACAAATAATTGGTCACAGGGTTGTTCACAAATGAGATGATTTCGTTGAGGTGATTATCTGATTTTCTGACTAACGGGCCTTCTGACAATCGGGCCTTCTGACTAATCATCCTTACTGGTTTTCTGACTAACGGGCCTTCTGACTAACGGGCCTTCTGACTAATGGGCCTTCTGACTAACGAGCCTTCTGACTAAAAGGCGGACACCAGGTGGACGGATGGAAGGGTGAAACTATTTCCACTATCTCGGTATGTGCCCTATAGGCCTAGTGGAAGTACAACACATTGAAAACAATGTATTATATATGTGAAACATTTAGTCAGAAATAAACACATATCATTCGGTTTTACCTCATTCCAAAACATAACATGGGTATCTTATAAGCTTAAATTAAAGTTCTTTGGACGTTATCTTATGCCAAAGCATAAAGTATCCAATATGTCAGCTAGATATAATATTGAGTTTAAGACAACCATTAAAGTTAAATCATATTTTGATGTTTTAAATTAATCAAATAATAAATTATTGTCACTTGAACTGTCTGTCTCGTCACTTGATGATATAACATTGCCATCCCTTAATAACCAAAACAGCTGTATTATATGCACGAATGACCACATCATTATATAGTCCTACATTGTCAATTACTTCTGTGCTACATAAGTGAGTTTTAACGACAAATATGAAATATATATATATATATATATTTAAACCAATATAGTACATCATCAATGTCATAAAAGTCAATAATATAGATATAGATATATAATTATAGATACCAGCAAGAATACATAGCACATCATCTTGATATCAGTAATCAGGTAATGTGTTTGTATATATGTAACAACAATACCAAAGGGCGGGGGCCCTGGTGCCTGCTTGGAAAGTCAGAGATCGCAGATTCATCTCCTGTTTTGGCATTCCAAGTTTCAAAGAACAAAATGTTTCCTCCCTGCTCAATCGTAAAGATTGAATATTGTGGGCAGCCTACATGACCGAGAGAGAACGAGCTTGACCGCAGACCAACATGGCTCAATTTCGAATCATGTGTCTGGAGGGCAGTGTCACCTCATTCCACCATCCTCAGGGGGTCCTTCTGGCCCAGTTTAGCCTATATGTGAACAAATGTGGCGTAAAACCCCATTCATTTCTTTTTATTACATTTGATAAAGCCAACTAACACCTGACTCGACGTTTGCCTGATAACATTACAGTAACATTGCAGCAAAAATCGTGTGAGTTGAGAAAGCCTTCATGGGTCTTTATCCTTGGGTCGATCTACTATTATTATTGTGATTTTCGTAATTTGCATTACGTAAGAGGCTGTAGTAAAAGTGCATTACGGTTAAATGTAATAATGATGGATTAGGGCTGCTGTAGATTTCAGGGCAGAGTAAGAAACATTAAAAGTTGATATTTTACAACTCCGTGACGATTTAGTTAGGCCTATTTTAGGCAGAAGAATTAAAATTGATTGAGGAATAAAGAATTCATGAAAATTCCTGGCTAACTGGGGCCTATTAAAAGACCCAGAATAAATAATAATTGCACATCTACTCTTGTATGTACATAATTTTTATATTGTAGTCCTGTAAAAATGATTTTTTTGTCAAGCATTTTTTATTGTGTGCAGTGGGCCTACTTCAGAATGTGTATTAAATCAGCAAAATGTATGATGGGAATTGAACATATAATATAAATTCCAATGATGGGTGAGATATAAATATATACTACCGGCCTATACATATTTTATTTTCATGATAATACAATTTAGAGCATAGATATACATTCTCTGACACACCTGTAGCTGATATTTTGCAATGCTGTTGACAAGTGTCAAGGCCCCTGGGCCTCTTGTTTCTTTATTCTCACATTTCCAGTTTATTGAAAGAGTAAACAGCTAGCCGTTTCGCAGTGTTCTAATTTAGGTCTAATCTGAGCTAATGATAAAAACATCCAAAAGGCTTTAAAGCTGTGACCTTAATTTTGCAAATTCCGGCAGGGATACAGAAGCCAAAACATCACCCAGACATATGAATTTTTTTAAGCAGCTGAATAAAACTACTGAGATGTTGTATCCGTATATATCAGGTTTTAGGATACATCGCAATACTGTAACAGAGCAAATATATCACATAACAATCAGAAATTTGGGCACGAGGGGGTCATGGAGGAAGAAAATTTTTGATGGATTCTCATCCTTATAGCCATGAAAATTCCATCTTTACCCTCGGTACGTCCCATGAGGAAGTGCAGGGTAGGCAAACAAAATTTCACCCAGGTTTTACCATCGGCAAACTATAGTTCAGCCTTCCCCAGGCATCTCAATTCTTCGAGATGCCCACATTGTTCTGTCCAACCGGTCTTATTGATGTCCTCCGGAACTTCCTCATAGGGCAGTGGACATAGTCTATTTTAATTTTTTGCATTTTTTTACAAAAAATTAAAAATGACACATGCGTAAAAATAATTATCAGAAGGGACCACAGCATGCCTGTTCCACTTACTTCTTCAAGCACTTGTTGCAACAATTATGGAATTAAAGACGAGAGCTGGTATCATTTTTCATAATTGCAAGAAATCTAATGATGGGACCCCCGGAAAAGGTGATAAAAGTGCCATTCAAAACAAATTACTTTTTTATTTCTACAATGATGGCTTCATTTCTACCAGTAATAGTGAGCAACAAACAGAGAAAAATATGTCTTTTATTGCAGCGTAGAACAAATTCACAGAAATCCTGAAAAAAAACACGAAAAACCCCATCATAATGACTGTTTAAATCTACCTATCTAATGTTACTGCCGAAAAATAGTCGATGTGTTTCTGTGGCTTCACACTGCAATTCACTCAGCAAACATGTTATGCTGCTTGCACATGCAGTGTTGAACCAATGTTTGGCCAATGCTGAGTTAATTAGTATGTCAATTCTGAGTGAAGACACTTTGATAATATATCTTTGTATATTAGGCCTATACTGCACAATATCATAGTCCCAGAGCTAGGGGGGGGGGGGGGGTTTATTTGTGTTGAAAGGTCCATACGATCCAAGAGTTCCACCTATAGTGAAATTTTCTCAGGAATCCGAATCTGCGCGTCTTACAAAAATCATCCTGTCTAAAAGTACAGTGAAAACCCTTTAAACACTAGTACCGTCAAAATTGCAAACCGCAATTTGAAATATTGCGTATGAAGTGATTGTTTGCTCAAATTGTGGTAATTTGCTATTTAATTTTTTTTCAAATTATTTATTATCCTCACATATGACACAGGCTTTTACATGGATGTAAAATATTTTGTGTCTGATCAATGACAAATACACAATATAGGTTTAAGTTGGTATTTTAACACGTAATTTTACTCATTTTTCATACTTTTTCACTAAATAGACAAAATACTTTTCTCTCAGCCGATTTTTGTATAGTACAAATGTTTAGTTTTGATTCAAAAATGTTCTAGAACTATTGTTGACTTAAAATTAACCCATTTGGAATAAAAATAATGAGTTATGTGAACATATTACTCGCTTTTTTCGTTAGACGTAAAATTTGCTAGCTTTTCTTCAGGCGCAGGAAAATTGACCATGTCTCACATTTTTGCCCACTGAGTAGTCAAATTTTAAGCTATATCAATATATTTGATATCAATAGAACGCTACTGGCACAGGCCGTCATATGGAAAATATTTTGCATCTGATCATTGACAAATGCACAAGAAAGCTTTAAGTTGGTTTTTTAACCCTTAATTTGACTTTTTTTCATATTTTTTCAGTAAATAGTCAAAATATTTTTTTCTCAACTAATTTTTGCGTATAATAAATATTTAGTTTTGATTCAAACATGTTCTAGAACTATTGTTGACTTAAAATAAACCCATTTGGAATAAAAATAGTGAGTTATGTAAACATATTACATGCTTTTTTGTTTACACGTAAAATTTGCGCGCTTTTCTATGGGCTCAGGAAAATTGTATGTATCTCACAGTTTTGCCCAATAAGTAGTCAAATTTTGGGCTATATCAATATATTTGATATCAATAGAAAGCTACTGGCACAGGCCACGGATGTAAAATATGTTGTGTCTAATCTTTGACAAATGCACAAGAGAGCTCGAAGTTGGTAATTTAACACTTAATTTTACCTATTTTTCATACTTCTTCGGTACATAGTCAAAATACTTTTCTCTCAGCTGGTTTTTGTGAATAATAAATATTTAGTTTTGATACAAACATGTTCTAGAATTATTGTTGACCTAAAATAAACTTATTTGGAATAAAAAATGATGAGCTATTTGAACATATTACACACTTTTTTGGGTTGGATGTAAAATTTGGGCACTTTTCTCCCCCCCCCCCCCCCGGTAAATTGACAGTGTTTCACATTTTTGCCCAATGAGTACTGGCTACCCAAATTTAAAAAAATGTACAAACATCTTTAATATCAGGTAAAAGTAACTATCAAGGGCTTTAACGTGGATACATAGTATTTTATTTATGTTAAATACGAAATGTACAACAATTAAGCGCTAACTTTGTATTTTATCCCTCCATTTGAACAATTTCCAACGTTTTCTTGGTCAATACCATCAAGACTTCTCGCTCATGTTAACTTTATATGGTATAAATGTTTGTTATTACTTTCACATTCTCTGGAGCCATTTTTCAAAAGTCATCTTGACGACTGAAGAAGTGATCACAGCCAAGTTATCTCAGCCACTACAAAAGTTATTTTAGCCACTGAAGAAGTGATCATAGCAACTTTAAACGTTATCTCAGCCCCTACAAAAGTGATCTTGGCCACTGCAGAAGTGATAACAACCATCTTAAAAGTTACCTCAACCACTACAAAAGCTATCTTGGCCACTGAAGAAGTTATTACAGCGACTTTAACAGTTTTCATCCACTATGTGATCTTGGCTACTGATGAAGTGATCACAGCAACTTAAAAAGTTACCTCGCCAATGCAAAAGTTATCTTGGCGAGTGAAGATGTGATCACAGCCACGTTAGAAGTTATCTCAGCCACTACAAAGGTGATCTTGGCCACTTACAAACTGGTGTCTGCCAATTTAAAGGTTATCTAAGCCACTACAAAGTGATCTGGGCCACTGAAGAAGTAGTCATAGCTACTTTAAAAGTTTTCTCAGCCACTACAAAAGTGATCTTGGCTACCGAAGAAGTGATCACAGCCACTTTAAAGTTTATCTCAGCCTTTGCAAAGGTGATCTTGGTCAGTAACCAACTGCTGTCAGCCACTGACAAAATTATCTAAGCCACTACAAAGTGATGTTGGCCACTGAAGAAATGATCACAGCCACTTAAAAAGTTATCTTAACCACTACAAAGTTGCTGTGATCACTTCTTTGGTGGACAAGATCAGTTTTTTTGTGACCACCAAGATCAGCTTTATGGCGGATGGGATGATTTTTAAAATGGCTGTGATGGCTTCTTAAGTGGTCAAGATCACTTTTGTAGTGACCTAGATCCCTTTTTTAGGGGCTGACATAAGATTATTAGTGGCCAATATCACTTTTGTATCGGCTGAGATGACTTTTAAAGTGAATGTGATCACTTCTACGGTGGACAAGATCAGTTTTTTGTGGCCAAGATCACTTTTACGGGCTGACATAAGATTTTTAGTGGTAAAGATCACTTTTGTAGTGGCTGAGATAACTTTTAAAGTGACTGAGATCACTTCTTCAGTGGCCAAGATCACTGTTGTAGTGGCTGAGATCACTTTTAAAGTCGCTGTGAGCACTTCGTCAGTGGCGAAGATCATTTTTATAGTGGCAGAGATAACTTTCAAAGTTATTGTAACCAGTTCTTCACAGGTCAAGATCACTTTTGTAGTCGCTTAGATATTTTTAAAAGTGGCTGTGATCACTTCTTCAGTGGCCCAGATGACTTTGTAGTGGCTTGGATAACCTGTAAATTGGCTGATACCAGTTTGTTAGTGGCCAAGATAACTATGTAGTGGCTGAGATAACTTCTAAAGTGGCTGTGATCACTTCTTCACTCTCCAAGATAACTGTTGCATTGGCGAGATGACTTTTTAAGTTGCTGTGATCATTTCATCAGTGACCAAGATCACTTTTGTAGGGGCTGAGATAACTTTAAAATCGCTGTGTTCACTTCTTCAGTGGCCAAGATATTTTTTGTAGTGGTTGAGGTAACTTTTAAAGTGGTTGTAATCACTTCTTCAGTGGCCAAGATCACATTTGTAGTGGCTGAGATGACGTTTAAATTTGTGATGATCACTTCTTCAGTGGCTAAGATAACTTTTGAAGTGGCTGAGATAACTTTAAAAATGGCTGTGATCACTTCTTCGGTCGTCAAGATAACTTTTGAAAAATGGCTCCAGAGAATGTAAAAGTAATAACAAACATTTATACCATATAAAGTTAACATGAGCCAGAAGGCTTGCTGGTATTCACTAAGAAAACGCTGGAAATTGTTCAAATGGAGGGATAAAATACAAAGTTAGCGCTTAATTGTTGTACATTTCGTATTTAACATAAATAAAATATTATGTATCCACGTTAAAGCCCTTGATAGTTACTTTTAACTGATATCAAAGATGTTGGTACATTTTTTTATTTTGGGTACCGGGTACTCATTGGACAAAAATGTGAAACACTGTCAATTTTCTCGGGCTGGAAGAAAAGTGCCCAAATTTTACATCCAACCCAAAAAGTGTGTAATATGTTCGAATAGCTCATTTTTTTATATTTCAAATGACTTTATTATAAGCAAACAATAATTCTAGAACATGTTTGAATCAAAACTAAATATTTATTATACACAAAAATCAGTTGAGAGAAAAGTATATTGACTATGTACTGAAAAAGTATGAAAAATAGGTAAAATTAATGGGTTAAAGTACCAACTTCAAGCTCTCTTGTGCATTTGTCAAAGATTACACACAAAATATTATACATCCGTGGCCTGTGCCAGTAGCTTTCTATTGATATCAAATATATTGATATAGCTCTAAATTTGACTACTCATTGGGCAAAACTGTGAGATACATACAATTTTCCTGAGCCCAAAGAAAAGCGCGCAAATTTTACGTCTAACCAAAAAAGTATATAATATGTTCACATAACTCACTATTTTTATTCCAAATGGGTTTATTTTAAGTCAACAATAGTTCTAGAACATGTTTGAATCAAAACTAAATATTTATTATACACAAAAGCTGAGAAAAAAGTATTTTGACTATTTACTGAAAAAGTATGAGAAAAGGTCAAATTAAGGGTTGAAATACCAACTTAAAGCTTTCTTGTGCATTTGTCAATAATCAGACACAACATATTTTACATCCATGTGAAGGCATGTGCCAGTAGCTTTCTATTGATATCAAAATTATTGATATAACTCAAAATTGGACTACTCAGTGGGCAAAAATGTGAGATATGGTCAATTTTCCTGAGCCTGAAGAAAAGCGAGCTAATTTTACGTCTAACGAAAAAAGCGAGTAATATGTTCACATAACTCATTATTTTTATTCCAAATGGGTTAATTTTAAGTCAACAATAGTTCTAGAACATGTTTGAATCAAAACTAAACATTTATACTATACAAAAATCGGCTGAGAGAAAAGTATTTTGTCTATTTAGTGAAAAAGTATGAAAAATGAGTAAAATTACGTTTATTTATTGTTGTATACCTTACCTTAGGATACCTTGGAAAATTTTCTGGTCGCAGGCACTCGCCTCAATGACCAGCTCTTCTTTGAACTCGATTCGTTGGTGCCATGTTCTATATTGTATGTAATGTTTTTAATGGTACAGTCATGGTCTGCAGTGTATCCCCACCTTAGTGTGTGCTTTTCCCAGTACTTATCAAGTCTATTTTTAAATGTGTTTGTTTGTTTTTGCGGTTGCCACAGCCTCCGGAAGATTATTCCACATAGTTGCTGCTCGCTGCATCAGATAATTTCGTCGTATGACCCTGTTGGCATGATCCCTCCTTATTTTGATCGAGTGTCTTCTAGTCCTCTTATTATTATTTAGTTGTATAAGTTGGGATGCTACCTTCGGATCATAGAGATTTATTATTGTGTAAATTTCTAAATTTCTCGACGTATTTTACGGAACACTAGAGTTGGTAGCTTCAGATGCTTTAATCTGTCTGAGTATTCCATATCTCTAAGGCCTGGAAATTGTGTTGTTGCTCTCCCTTGAACCTGTGCTAATAGTTGACCAATTATATCTTGGGGCCCAAATAACATTATTACTTTCTAGGTGTGGTCTAACCAAAGCTTTATATAGAAGGAAAAACTCTTTCTCTGTCAAGTAAGGGCCGGTATGTTTTCCTTGTGACTCCCATGATTCTATTTGCTTTTTTGCTTATTTCTTCCATATGTGGTCTGAAATTTAGATTTGGGTCGAGGGCTACCCCTATATCTTTTTCCGCAGTTGTTTCCTCAAGATCAATCTTTTTATTTTCAACCATCATATATTAGTGGTGGTCAATTTTTTCCCTTTCAATTGACATGAATTTGCATTTCTAGGGATGCAATTTTAGGAGCCACATGTCTGACCACCCTTGGAGGCTATGTAAGTCATCTTGCACTTCTCTGGCATCATTTTCCTTCCTAATTTGTCTGTGTACCTTGGCATCATCAGCAAATAGCTGTACCCCCGATGTGACATTTTTCGGGAGATCATTTATTTAGACCACAAAGAGGCCTGGTCCCAGAACATTGCCCTGTGGATTACCACTCGTGACTGGTCTCCATTCTGATGCCGTTCCATTTATCATCACTCTTTGTCGACTATCTCTCTTTGTCTTAGAATGTATACCATAGATCTTCAGTTTTCCTAGTAGGCATATCGGGTGCAGGGTTGTAGGCGATGGCCTGGTTGGGCGGATCGCTCCACCGTGCCGCCGATTCATTTCATCCCCGTCTGGGCAACGGTACACAAATAACTTGACTCCATGATGTTCTTGATGCTTTATTAAATACGATTGATCTTATCAACTAGGTCACTAACGCTGTGCACTGATTCAGATGGAATGATGAGAGTTGGAGCACGGTGGCCTCGGCCTCGTGGCTGGCTCTGCGGGGGCAGGACAGTCTGTCTGCCCCGACGGCTGGATCGCAAGTGGGCGAGCGCGCTCGAAAATGTCTGCGGGGCTAGCGAGGGTGAAACTGTTCAGGGAGTTCAGGAAAGCTGAACAGCCTCAGCCTCACCAACCGAAGAGGGGCAAGACGCTTGTCCCCACAGGCTCCTATGAGGCACAGTATCAAATGCCTTCTGGAAGTCTATATAGACAACATTTATTTGCCCTCCTTCTGCTAAGACACTTGTCAACTTGTTCATGACATTAAGTAGTTGTAGCCCTGAGGATCGCCCAGATATGAAGCTGTATTGTTGATTACTAAGCAAGTCGTTTTGTTTTAGATGTTGCATCATGCTGTCCCTTACAAACGATTTCATCACTTTGCACACCTCTGAAGTCAGACTAGCTGGTCTGTAGTTTTCTGCTTGCCAGCAGTTCCCCTTATTTTTAAATATGGCTGTACATTTGCTTCTCTCCATATAGCTGGTCCAATACCAGTGTCCATTAATCTTTTAAAAATGATGTGCAAAGGGGGTGCTAGGGCTTCGGCCAGTTCTTTTAATACTCTGGGATGTACCAGGTCAGGTCCAGGTGATTTCCCGAGATTTAATGTCGTTATATTTTTGCTGATGCTTTCCTCGGATATAATTACATCGTTCAGTGCTTCTGTAAAGTTTTGCTTTGGCAGGGTGGGTATATCTTTTATATATGCAATATAATAAAATGCTATTATAGAGTGGTCACTTTTATAGAAAAGTATATCGGGCTATTTCCAAAGTAGATCATGGTTTAATAAAGATCAAATTATATTTCGAACAGATTATAGCACAACACATACACCAAGCTTAAAGAGCCATTCCCAAGTGCCCCAAACTTAAAAAGTTTTAAGTTTATGTTCGTGTTATTTATGTTTATATCATCATAAATCTATATTATCTTTTTCTGCCCTCCATCCGAAAAAGATGTGTACCCGAAGAGTGGTGTATTTTAAAATGTTCATACAATTTCAGACAACCATGTCTAAAAGTCCATTTGGATTGACCATTCACCTGACCGCTGAGGGACTAAATAAAGGCTCCGAGGTTGATTTGTTTTTTCTTTGAAATGGTCAACACTATGGGAAATACCTTTCTTTTTGTCACTACACCAGCCACAAACATCCCATAAATATTGCCGGCATATTTTTTTGATGCTCACTGTGCCTACAACACGCCATTGATCGAGATCAGTGGTAGAGAACTGTATTATCAGAACTGTGTGACCCGATGGGAAAGCTGTGATCACCCGATGACATTGTAATTAAACACACAACATATTTGACGATGTGATACATCTGAGATTTTACATACTACTCCTGATACGAGTCGAGAACTCTTTCTTATAAATTACCAGTACGGTTATAGTAAGTTATAAAAAAAAAACTGTTTTAAGAAGGAAATAATAAAATTAGAGTATCATTCCCTTTTCCTGTCAAAAATGGCATGCTAAAAGTCAGTTATATCAAAATATGAGGCCACATGCAAATGATGCTTCACATGGATGAAAATTTACGCTTATTGAATTTTTTTAGAATATGTCTAAATAATGATGATGGAGGTAGGCTATTTTGTAAAATATGCATTATGTCTAGACTATAGTCAATTTATATTTCTCTAATGTTGAGGTCACACTTTCTCATTGTGAAGGTCACGTCCATAAATTGCATTGTATGGTTGAAATCTAGTATTTAGGTAGACTACCCAGTGGGCATTTGATGTTGATATGACGTCAAATTGATGTCAATAATTGATGTAAAAAAACATTTAAAAAATAAAAGACAAATTGACGTCAAAACATTGACGTCAATTTGACATTCAAACATCGATGTCACAAAAAACTTGAAAAAACAGATAAACCATTGGGAAGAAAATAAAAGGGCATTTTGAACGATCATTTGAAATCTATTTTTACAAAATAGGTTTGAATTACAAAACCTACTGAGCTAACGGAGACGCTGATAGACAGAGGGCATAAGTACAACATGACCCTTGCTATATCTTAGCCTACTTGCATGCACTTCATATATACAGCTGATATCGACTTATTAGAATTGTAGCACAACTTTTAAACGACAAACTGAAGGGCGAATGCAACATTTTGTCTACAAAGAGACAATATACAAAGAACTGTCTACAATATTACACAAAATACTCATTTAGGCCTATACACAGTCAGATTTACATTAAATTCATCAACCAGAGTGAATGAATTTCGAGGATTTCTCAGTCAATTCTGAACCTATTTCATAACATAAATGGAACCCATCTGCACGAAATAAGCCACATGTCGCCTCTGTGTAAATTGAGAAAATGGGCAATATGCATGATATGGGCTAATAATGCTTAGAATTATCATATGAAAGCCAGAAATGGGTTCTACGTCCCAATATTAGTCAGAAATGACTTATCACATAATTGTGATTATTAGATTTTTTTTTAATTTGTTTTATAATGGCCGCTGACGGCCTTCTTAAATTGTATCCATTTTTAAAAAACGATCGAAGTTAACCAAAATCCACCGGCAGATTCTGAATTTATGCTATGAAAAGCTTACAATCAATTTTTTGCCATAACTTTAAAGCCAATTTTCTCTATATTCATTTTTGGAAATATTGACGTCCCTAAAATAGTCATAACTCAGCTCGGGAACAACATAATTTCATGTTCTTGGTGTCATATTAAAGCTCCAGCTCTGTGTTATTCAATGGTACCATTAGGTCGATATTTTATTTTTCCGATATATGAGACTCGTTATATGCAGATGGGTCACAAATGTGTCATTAGAAGATATTTCAAAAGTTAGACCATTCCACATGATTGTGATAAAATTCCGAGACGAAGCTATAATAATGGGTTTAGGCCCAATTATAGAGGGTGACATTTTAATTTTTTACAACATGTTAAATAGACTAGCTTTTAATGTATACTGTAGAGGCCTACAATATGTTTCAATTACACATGACAAGAGATAGCGCTCGTGAAATTTCATTAAAATTTATTGATAATTGACTGAGAAATTAGCAAAAATCATTCACCACGGTAAATGTGTAGCCAATAATGTCGTGCCAAGCCAAAAAGCAGTATCAGCTTACTTGTAAAGTAAGCAGATACTGCCTTTTGCCTAATATGAGGGTGCATATGGGTTAAAAAACTAATCGAACGAACAGCAAATCGCATGTTATCAGGGCATATGTCTATACAATATATAGGCCTATAGGCCTATAAATATATATATGCATGAATTATACTTACTGTATAATAATTTCGAAGGGATCTTATATGGGTGAAACCAAAAATTAGGGTAATTTGGTAGCATCAAAAATGGCAGTGAGGTGACCATCAAAGAGGAGGAAAACCACTGGATGGGTTTGGTGCACTGATCCCAATAGTGCATAAAA
This sequence comes from Flabesymbios commensalis, assembly GCA_964017125.1. NCBI lineage: Eukaryota > Metazoa > Annelida > Polychaeta > Terebellida > Flabelligeridae > Flabesymbios > Flabesymbios commensalis. Next base: position 4,962,632 of record OZ024908.1, read on the forward strand.
AGTCACTGGCTGCGCTAAAAAAAAAAAAATTCGCTTCAAAAACGTCATCTTAAAAAGGTTGCAACATTCCACTTACTACTCCGTTACCAAATGCAAAGCATTTCAAAGTTGATTTTACTTGGTTTAGCTTGACATCGCACTTTTAAACGTAATATCCTTATTGGAGCATAATACTAAACAATTATATCTGAAAACTGCTGAAAATTTCAGAAAATTTGACGGAATAAACAAAAATCCTTATTTCAACTCCGTTACCAAGCCAAAAATGTATAACTCCGTTACCAAATTATTGGCTTGACATAAATATAAACTGTATATTCTCTTATCATAACATTGATCATAAATGGGTGATCTATTTATATGGGGACAAGAGCCATGTTTTGAAAGACTATATCATCAATCATTATGACTGTAAAACCCATAAACTTTAGCAATTCACTACTCTGTTCCCTTTTCTTGGTAACGGAGTAGAGTGGAACGGAGTAGTAAAATTAAAAGTATTCTTGGGATTAATGAAGATATATTGGCAATAATTCAAATATATATCTTACGGGTGGAAATAGTCCCCATAGCAACTGTTCTAGGCATGCAAGCATAAAACCAATACGTTTTTAGACCCACAATGCTAGGAATGGAGTAGTAAAAACAAAAGCACATTTTCTAACGTTTTGGAATACATTTTTTAAATAACTTGTCACTCAACAATATTAATTCTTTCAAGGCGAAAAACTCGTATAAGGCCCTTCAGTGTGTCAAACTACACTTGATATAATTTTAGTTCATATGATTATTCACTTGATGGGGCATGCTACAATGATTGTAGACGAGTAGAGTGAAAATGTGGGGACATGTAGGCTATATTCATCAAAATTATATATATCGATATAAATTTTAAGTCGAATTTTGATCATCGATTATTTCAAGTCATGGACCTCTAACAGTTCTAATGCTGTGGCTTAAGTGTACTATATCTAGCCATGAAATGTAATTATTAGAATTATATTGTGTATTTGTATCCTACAGTGAAGTTTCAAATAGTGGAATTTTCTCTGGGGACATGCAATTTTCCACGTTTCCGTGACCTAGAGCTCTAATAAAACCATATTTATATGATCTAAACATTATTTGGTAATAATGCATAAACGTGTAGTTGAACCATTTATTTTTAATATTTTTATATTTATTTCAAAATGTGGACCTTTTAAATCCTAGGGACACTAATTTTATGTAAAATTATCCCATTTTTTTGTTTTACCCATATAGCCTACATATGGTCAACACTTTGACCTCGAATCTACATCAATTTGATGATGGATATCAACTTGATGTCCCTGATTTGACGTCAATTGAACGGTAAACTTTTGCCTTTGTACATTATAAACACATTTTATTGTACGTCTTAGCTTTGTATATACATCCAATTAACATTAAGATTAATACAGTGAAAAAAGTTAAAATAATATTTTACAAAATTTTGATAAAATATTGACGTAGCATTGACATCAAATTGAGATCAATAAAATCTTGACTTTTTATTGACGTAAAAGGTGCCCGCTGGGTAGAGCTGCTGTATGTTGTTGGATGCATGATTTGTGTTGTAGGCCTAGGCCATGCTATTTGGAAAGTTATAATATTTTTGTCTAATTTTTGTATTACATATTTTTTGTTTCTGTGAATATATACAGCTTGTCATGTGTTGATCCAATAAACCATTCGTATTCGTATTCATATAACCTAGAAGCTAAACACTATTCTGACCTCACAGATTGCAACGGAAGTGTGATTAAAGTGAGCGACGTCTATGTGTGGAGAATGATGACACCGTTGTTTTTTTTCAGAATAGGTGTGTGATACCTTCATTGATGCCACTCTCCCGCCATTTTGCCGGTGTTTTGCATTTTGAAAGCGTTTGTCAAAGAAACAATGTCTGACGACGAAAATAAGGCCGTCACCTCTCAAATCTCAGAAGATGAGACTGAAGAGGTTATCAATGGTGATGAGGGAAATGATGCAGATGAAAAAATAACAGTTGAGGTATAAAACTGTGATGAATTGAGAGATGTTTACTTTTTCTTCTTAACCGTGAACGCTAGAATTTTTTTTAATGGGGTTGACTTGGATCACCTGACGACATGCCTGATCACTGACACTGTTGTCTAGACTATGCATTCCGCAAAAACCTGATTTGATTCAAGCTCAACCAGCTTTTCAGCTTATTGACGGGTATCACTGTGTTAATACAGGCAGGGGTAGAGATAAACGTTGGGCTTTGTGTATTCGGCAGACGCTTGTATTCGGCAGACGCGACAGGCAGACGGCAGACGCAGACGTTCGTATAGCAGATTCAGACTTTGAAATCTCGAAAGTTTTGAAGTCTTTTTGAAGTTGCTTTATTAATTATACGCACAGGGATGACTGACTTTGCATCTCAAGGCCTTAAAAATTACTCCCCCACTGGATCCCCTACCACCCTAAGAGACCATGCCTTCCCAGCAAACACGACACATTGAAACAATGTTGGTTTAATGATGGCCCATCGTCTTCGACGATGGCCCCACATTAAACCAACATTGTTTCAATGTGTCGTGTTTGCTGGGTAATTACTGCACTTCTAGGATGTTTACTATTGTCATTTTCATAATGTTGAATTATTATATCGTGTTTGCTGGGAACGTGTTTTCATAAACTGTTCTCCTTCCTTCAACACCAATGGAAGCTGTCAGGTCACAGTGCAATATCAAAGGAACTGTTATCATGATTCCAGCTGTATATCCAATATATCACCTTAGCGATAGCTTGATATGTGACACTTTTTTACGGTAGTGGGATGTGTTAATCCTCCCAAACACAGTCCCAGCCTCGAAACTCAACGCTCCAGTAAACACTATACCGGTGATGGTGGTCGGGTAACCTTGAATTAATTTCAAGGTTACGGGAAACAAAATGGCTTGTAAGTGTGATAACTTCATAACACATCGAGCCTTCATTTTGTTACCTCATGTGCATGATACTAATCTGAAGGTCGCTTTTGCCATTTAGTGATCTTGACCTAATTTCAAGGTCAACAAATCACGGAAACCAGAATGGCTTGTAAGCGCTATAACTTCAAAACGCCTTCACTTAGGGCCTTCATTTTTTACCTCATGTGTAAGAAACTAATCTGAAGGTCAAGCTCGACATTCAGTGACCTGGGAGTATTCGCGAGGTTTTATTTTTCGCGGATTTCGCGAAAATTATAATTATGCGTGTTATACTTATCATCGAAATCGAAAATCTGCGAATTTTATACTTTGTAAATGTAAAAAGTCCACAAATCACAAATTCGCGAAAATCTAAACACGCGAAAATTACCAGATCTACAATATATATGGTGAATTTGCCGTCTGCCGAATACACGCGTCTGCCGAATACACACGTGTCGCGTCTGCTGTCTGCGTCTGCCGAATACACAAAGCCTAAACGTTGATTGCATGTCAATCCACACAACTGGCAAGTCAAGCCCCAAGGCCAAGCCAAGGAAACTGCCATTCCCGAGTAAAAAATCGTCATTCCTAGAAATAGCCTTTTTCCTAGGATGGCGTAAATTTGTTCATCCAGTTCATCGGAATGGCTAATGGAATGACAAATTTTACCATCCCTGCACATTTTTTGGCATTACCGGACTGGAGGAATGGCCTTATGAGCTCAACTCTCACTAAAAAGAGCCTTAAGAGGAGCCCATCGTTCAATTATAGTTCCCACTTATATAATCTTGTCAATCTCCATTTTTCTTTTTCCCAATTTGAGAACTCGCACTTACAATTAACGTTACATCATTCACTGGTTCGCTGTCACTTTGTCTTTCATGTGTTTGCCACTACCGTTTTCAGATGTATTCCTAAAATGTGCTATAGGCCTACTCGCCGTCAAATTAACCAGGATCGCATGATTTTCGGCGATTTCTCCATTAATTTTAAACGGATTTTTTTGAAATTTTGCAAAGGCAATTTTCTATTCAAATCCTAACAGCGGTAAAAAATTCACTAAATTATATTTTATATTTCAAATGTAATAAAATGTAATAAAATTCTAGAATTAGTTTAATGGGTTTATAGAGGGACGTCGTAATTTCAATTTATTACATGTCAAATGGTCTTAACTTTTGAAATAAGATATATAAGATTCTGTTGAAATATGATTGTTACAAAATTTCATGAAAATCGGTTGACAATTGACCGAGAAATTAGCGAAAAACATGCGATCCTGGTTGATCCCTTTTAATGTGACTTTGGGTATATAGATAAATTAATAATAGTGATATATGTACATGTTGTAGGCTTAGCCTTAGGCCTAGAATTAATATCTAGAATTATAATTGAACTGGTTCGTATGAACACTGATGAACATCGAAAACAAATGAGAACAACAGAACAAGCCAGGGTTGGCACTGGAATTTTAAATAGCGAGAAAAGAGATTGCAAAAATGATGTGTTATTAGAGTCTAATACCTAATAGTAAGGACGAATTATTTGGTATGTAAATTGTCATAATAAAAGATGTAGAAAATGTAGTTTAAATTTGTAATCGGGGAATAAATATAATGAGTTATTGTGTACACTTAAGTCCTTGAAAAATTTGATTACGTCCTGGAGAAGTTCTGGAATTCTGTGTCTTCATGGGAGTATGAACCCTGACAAGCGAAAACAAACCCATATCAGTGTACAGTAGGCCTGGGCACACAGCGCCGTTTCAACGTGGATATGAGGTTGAAATCATGTTGCAAAGTCAGCTAACCTCAATTATTAATACAACGTCGCATCAACAACATCACAATGTCATATCGACGTCATGCTTGGAGCGATGTTAAAATTACGTTGAAATTATAACGTGAAACAATTTTCATATGAAACCTTTTCTGCGAAGTCATTTTGCCATTTTTCAATGTTGTTTCAACAACATCGTTGTGCCTGCTGGGTATAGCCTCTATATAAAGATACATTGCACTGTCATCATCTAGGCAGTTTGATATCCTCTTTCTATAGGCCTATTATCCCAAATGGAAAAACTCACCCTCCAGGTAGGGTTGCCAAAAGGTCTGAGCATCACAAACTTAATTGGTGCCTAAAATGTGTTTTTTTGGCAGTTTTGTCTCCTGTTGCATTTCAAATTTTGTCATATTGCTAATTTCTTCGCATGTATAATAACAACATGTTAATGGTCTAAATCTAAAATTTGGGACAAAAAAATTGTTGATAAAGTTACAAGCTTTTGAAAAAGTCACGTTATGAGTTTTCTGAGGTGCTTTTATTTTGTGTCTTAATTGATGCCTACCGCCCATGCACCTTCAATTATTATTGGGTAGCATACCAAATTGGTATTTCTAACATATAATATATTATACAAACCATAGTAACATTTTGAGATAATACAATGCTTAGAACATATTTTAAAAAGGTAATTCGATAGATGTGCCTGCAAATATATTGCCCTTTGCATACAATCAATTAGAACAAGGATAGTGTTAGGAATGTCACAAGTACGGAATGAATAAGAAATGCTACAGACACCAGACTTTGTATGTTTAAAATATAGTAAATACAACCTATAGTAAAATATCAAGGCGATACGATGCTTTAAACATACTTAAAATGTGATACTTCGATAGGTATAAATTATACGGCGCTTGACAATCTATTATGTCACCTTTGTGTTAAAGAGTCCTATCTACCACTTTACAAAGTGTCAGATTTGATTTGGCGCTAGAAGTAAACAACGCAGAATAATAAAAAAACAAATACAAAATGATATTCAAATGTTTATTGACATATAACAACAGTGTTTCTGATCTGTCATCATGAAGCTTTCCCCTGTGACGATAAAACATTCAATTCTGACGACAATGATTGTCTATTAAAAAATAGTTGATTAATAATTATCAGAAATAATTTTTAAATATATTTTTCAGTGTTTCTTTAGTGGGAAATGAGTTGTTCCAAAGCTTGAAATGTACCTTCATATATCACTAGAAGCCACCCAAAGACTTCTTTAAAAAAATTTTGGACCCCCTCTTAGAGTTGCGACCAGGCGTTAGCCGACGCGTGCGTGCGTGCTGACGCCAACAACAGGTTTGCAGTCAGAATCTCCGTATTACATGACTACAATATTTTTCAGAGCCAGAAACACTGAACAATGCAATAATAATAATATCAGGGATGCTAATTTGCACTAGCCCTGTAGCTAGTGAAACTTATAGTTAAATTTGTAATCCTGTAATATAATCATACAACTATTGAAATGTATATGAATAGCAATGTAATGAGTGTGTGGATACGATAATAATTGGTTATACATACAAAACATTAGGGCGTACAATAAATTATATAAAAATGTTTATATGCACATACAATTATTTGACAATTTTCATTGTTTTGTTAGTTAATGTTGTTGTTTTTGCAACTCGTTTCTTGGTTGGTTTTTTTCCACGCCATTCAATAGTTTCTTGAAATGATACTTCTTGTGGACATCTTTGTTCTTTTAAAAAATCTAGCCAAGTGAGCTTCTCTCTGGTGTGGGGTCTTACGGATCCATGCAGTTTCAGAAATTTGGTGGTTTACAAATTCAGAACATAATTCGAAATCCCCTTCCCTAATTATGGCGCGCTCTGCAGATACTTCCTGAGTTTTATTTATCTACTTTCCATAACTATTTACCAGATAATCCCACAAAACTATAATATTGTGTCAACTACATTGTTTTGTATGATTTGTGAAGACGTCACACGGTCCACAACCTGAAAGAGAAGGCTAGATATAATACATGTATCAAGCCATTGCCTATGACGCTAGACTAAGTTTTGTGTTGATTCATTTAAATTAAACATTGAAGCGTTCCCTGGGTAATGTTTGCTTCTTCTGACCATGACTTTTGCTCTGTTCTGCAAACAAATAAATTAAACTTTTTAAATGCAGGGGTCGATTTAAGCGCTGGCCCATGACCAGTTGAAATATAAGAGGGCCAATCAGTTTCACCTATGACTGGTCCGTCTGGTCAGCTGATATTTTCACACTGGATCTCAGAAAAAATGGGCTTCTGACGTATTGTGGTTTGGGAGTTTGTGCCATGCTGTATTTTTGTATTCCATCTCAGTTGAATCATTTACTCTGATACCATTCTGTCTCGTTGCCCAGCGTTATTGTGAATTGAAAATTCAAAAAAATTTCCAGCTGGTTCAAACAGGAATAACCTCAAATATAAACGGTGCCCCCATTCCTAAAATTGTCCAATCTCTCTAGACTACTAAAATGAAATGATCTGCCCTTTACCTTTTCCTGACACATTGAGTTGCATTCGGATGGTTCTTAATGGCCTGAATCAAAACGACCTCCACCTTTTATGTAGGCCTATTAATCCGGCATACACAACACTATGATGCTGTCACCTGTGTTGGCCCAGCTAGCATCCAACCAACACAGTTCAAGTGGGTCGTATCAGCCATTGACATTAGGATTTTTGTATACTAGACAACAGGGCAGGTAAACTGTGATTTTTGGCTGCCCTGGTGACCTTTTGACTGGACCTTGAAGTGGGACGCAGGGCTAAAACTATGAAAATTTTACCGGACCATCGGGCGGAAGATGTGGACAGTTTATCCGACCTGGGCCTTTTTAACCTGTCTTGGGCGGCCGGTCGGACGTTAATGTCAATGGCTGTCGCATCTGCTAGTGCATGTTTAACTTACAATTTCTAGGATAGGCAAATATTTGATTAAATCATTGGTAATACTATCACCAATGTTTGACAAAGAGACCCATTCAATTTTGTTTTCCAGGTTCTGTTAAGTTACTATTATGAATCGGGCCAACAATATTGAGGCACCTACTTTTTTTCAAAAAAATCAGGGCCAGTGATTTCGGTGGAGGACCAGTAACTTTTAGGTAGTAGAAAAATTGGTCTTAGCTCTACCCCTGAAATGTATTCCATAGTACATGTATGTAACTACTGAAATGTTACTTTTTAGATATGTTCCCCACATACATTTTGTTTGTAATATAATACATAGTATATACGCTTGGTTCAGTTTGTGTTTGTTTGTTTTTCATTCAGACCTGGTGGCATTTCTCTCGCCATGAGTAGTTGCATTTTGCATTTTTTTTTTTTAATTAAAATAATACCACCTATGTAAAAAGAATTATCAATAGGGGCTACAGCATGCCTGTTCCACTCACCTGTTGAAGCATTTCTTGCAACTTTTCTAAAATTAACGTTCAGAGCTGGCACCTTTTTTCCTAATTGAGAAAAAGTTAATGATGGAAGGTAAACCCCCAGGAAAGGGTGATAAACATGCCATTCCAAACAAATAAGGCTTTTAATTCTACATTGATGGCTTCATTTCTACCCGTAATAGTGAGAAAAAAGAACAAACACAAAAAAAATAATTATTCTATTGCAGTGTCTCACAAATTCACTTAAAATACTGATGTACCTACTCCAGGCTCTACATGCCATGACATAGTCAAATTGTTACTAACTATTCCCAAAGGCTAGACTATGAAGGCTGTAACATTGTTATGGGCAGGTTAACGATAACTTCACAATGCCCTTCTCTTAAGGCCCTCATTTTTTCCCCTCATGTGTACGACTGTAAGGCCTAAAAAAAAATATTGTTTGTTTCCGATTTCCGACCGACCCTATCAAAACATGTGCGACCCAAATTTATTTTATGGATTTCCAAAAAAAAAAAAAAAAAAAAAACATTTTTTTTTTTTTTTTTTCAGGAAATCAATAAGTTCAGGGATGAGTTACCGACTTTAGTCAAAGTAACTCTTAAAAACGTTACGAAAAGGAGAGTGGGGTGGAAAAGTGTCAAAAAAAACAAAAAATCGTTACGTAATGTACAGATAAGACATGCATGAAAGTGAATTTGGCACCAAATAAAATAAAATAAAATTTTTACCTACCGATTGGTTGAAGTGACAAAAAATAAAATAAAAAATAAAATAAAATAAATTTCCTACCTACCCACTGGTTAAAATGACAACAAATCGGAAACAAACATATATTTTGTTTTGGCCTAATCTGAAAGTCAAGTAAGACATTAAATGACGTTGACCTCATTTCAAGGTCACCAGGTCATGGAATCCGAGATGTCTTGCAATCGCGATAACTTAAAAACGCCTTGACTAACTTAGAGCCTTCATTTTTTTCACCTCATGTGTATGAACCCAATCTATTCAGTAACCTTGACTTAATTTCAAGGTCACCAGTTCATAAAAACCAAGATTGCTTGCAAGCAAGTTGATTTCATAACGCCTTGACTTAGGGCTGCATGTGCAGAAATTTTTTATGTTGATGGACAGGGTTCGTAATAAGGGCTGAAAGTCTGGTTGTCTAACGGACAACCACATTCTTAAAATGTGGTTGTCCGTCTGATTTTCTGGTTGTCCGCATTCCTTTGCTTAGGGCGGCTCATGCTAAGCCTAATCCTGGAAAGAGTGATATTTTGCCATCGAAAGACTACTTTTCTGTACATATCAGTTTTAGTGCCTAGGCCTATATTGTTATCGACCTGAGACGACCAACTTTCTGTTTAAAACGTCTTACGACCTTTAAAATTTTGCAGCATTAACAGACTTCCAGCTAATTTTTATTACATATTTTTTGTTTGTGCAGTTAATTAGTGTCAATCATTAAATAATATTACCGTATATCCCCGCGTATAGTGCGACGCCATGTATAATACGAGTTAAGATTTGAGACCTCGGATGACCTGAAAAACGTCTACCCCTCTGTATAATACGATCCCAAATTTTGGATGTGAGCAGCGTCCCGGTCGGTAGCGTTCCGGGCCATCTAAATGTGAGGCATGGATATTATCTTATACTATCAAATAGCGCCGTGACACCTGCATAGACGATGCTCAATGACGGGAACAACGGCAACAGTACAGCTCTGCAAAACCAAAAGGCAGTATCTGCTTACTTGTAAAGTAAGCAGATGCTGTATTTTCATTTTCCACGGCAAAGTGAATGTCATGGGGACTGTCTCGATGGGCAGACATTCTGAGCCCTGCATAGGCTACATACACACAGATTTTAAAAAACCCGTATTTATATTTCGCCAACAAATTTATATTATTTTAATTTATCTATTACACAGACCATATTTTAATATCGTCGTGCTCAAATAAGAACATTTCAAGATGAAATGTGATTGTAAAACATTTGCAAACTAGCCGCATTGTCTAGACACAAGAGGTGTGCATGGGTGTGTCAGGGTGCAATAACACAGCAGCGCTCCATGAACTACAGCTAACAGATACCACCATTTGCTCAATACCGTATCTGCCGCGGCAACAGCGGTAGGCGTTAATGTTATCCCAGCAATATGGACATTCTGAGGCCTACATGTATAGAATTTGCGATAGGAAATATAATCAGTGATATCTTGTTATATTTTGTCAACGCATTCTCTCATTCCAATAGGAAAATATCATGTTCAGATTTGTCGTACACACTCCCATATGAAAGGCGATCTTAGATTAAATCATTATTAATATAAGTGAACAGGTCAGGCCAAAAAAAAATATATGTTTGTTTCCAATTTGTTGTCATTTTAACCAGTGAGTAGGTAGGGAATTTATTTTATTTTATTTTTTATTTTAATTTTTGTCACTTCAACCAATCGGTAGGTAAGAATTTTTTTTAATTTTATTTGGCGCCAAATTTACTTCCATGCATGTCTTATCTGTACATTACATAATGATTTTTTGTTTTTTGGATGCATTTTGACCCCCCCCCTCTCCTTTTCGTAACGTTTTTTAAGTTACTTTGACTACAGCCAGTAAGTTATCCCTTAACTTATGGATTTCCTAAAAAAAATTTTGGAAATCCATAAAATAAATTTGGGTCGCACATGTTTTGAGAGGGTCGGTCGGAAATCGGAAACAAACAATATTTTTTTTTAGGCCATAGGAGTGTGAATTGGTTGCAGACTAACGGCGTCATTTATCTGCCCGTCGTTGTCAAACATGCCACGCGCGTCGGCGGGAATGTGAGACGGGGGCTCCTAGCAAACACGACACATTCGCCCAATGCTGGTACAATGTTGTGTCAACGTTGCAGACGGTGGCCCAACAATGTACCAGCATTGGGTGAACGTCTCTTGTTTGCTACTAGTTGGAAAGGCACAGTATCGTGTGTATAGGCCTGCTTACCAAACACGCTGACTGGCCTACGTTTAAAGATACGTTCTACCGCTAGAGAACTTACCGCTGAACTAACCGCTAGAGAGCTAAAAAATTGTATTAATTTCTACATCTATGTATAATACCAGGTGCCTTTTTGTGACATGAATAGCTAAGAAAAAACATCGCATTATACACGGGGATATACGGTATGTAGGCCTATATGTTTGTAAAACAATTTTGTAACCTATTATAAATCGCTTAATGTATTCAAACTAGGCCTACGTGACTGCAGTCTGTGGCTTTGATTCTTAGCAGTGCTATATTTGACGCGATAACGGCGGCACCGTTGACATAGATAGACCTACACTGTTGTAAAAAACTGGCCCAGCGTTGGGTCAATACAGACGACGTTGGAACAATATTGAATCAGCATTAGACTGGCACTCCAAATTGGGATAAGATCGGTTAAAACATGGAATAGTAAATATATCCATGCTTAAAAGTAGTGAAATAGAATTTGCATAAACTAGTTGAGAATGACAATGCAGATGAGTATCTCACGATCTATCATACCTACCATATGAATGTACCGGTACACCAACTGCTTACCACATGCATGGCTGTTCCTTTTTGTTGCGATTCCCCCTATCAAATGTTGATTATGAAGACATACCTGCATTTAGCATGTTTAGCAAGTTTAACACACAAGTCATAATGACAGGAAGGGGAGGGAAGACAATAAAGGGAACAGCCCCAAGAAACAGAAATCTGGGGATTCCCCACTGACTAGAGAAATGTGTGTAGGCATTGCGATATCAATGAACAAGTTTACATGTGGCTTCAGCAGTGATTCATTGCAAATGTCGCATGTTAAGCCTTTTTCAAGAAAACTTATTGTTCTGTTTAGTCCTAAAATTTAAATACTTCGTTTCTACCACAAGGCTTTGTAAACAGTCAGACGCACATGACAGCAGACAACATTCAAGTTAACTCTGTCTCTGATATGACGCTACTTTGCTGTGTGCTGCGTGTCATGGTACGACGTATATATCAGCGTGTTCAGTGGCAAAATTGTTTCGGGGATAAACGTGGTTGTCCGTACGGACAACCAAAGTGTTCCAAAAATTCCTATTTGGTTGTCCGTGACGATTTTTGGTTGTCTTGGACAACCGGACAACCACTATTACGAACCCTGATGGACAGAGCCTTCGGCTGAGGGGTCTCACCATCAAATTGTTACTAACTATTCCTAGAGGCTATACCTAGCCTAAAAATATGTATTTTTTTCTTTTCAGAAAACTTACAGTTCTGAGGATGAAGAAATTAAGAAGGCTTCACCTGATTCTACATCCAAGCCGTCGTCGCCGGTGAAAACGCCGTCCCCTGTGAAGAAAACATCTCCCAAGAAAACGACACCAAAAAAAGCCATAGTAAAAAAAGATGAGGAAGAGGAAAGCAACGCTGACGATGAGGAAGGTGATGATAGCGATGGAGATGATGAGGATGATGAGGAAGAAGGGGAAGAACTGAAGCCTGGACTTCTAGAAAGACCTGTTGTACTTGAGAAAGGCACCAAAAGAGCCACTGTTAAGACTCAGCGCTTAGAGATAGCACCCACTCCTTCACCTAGAGAGAAGAAATTAGATATACCAGACGGTCGCGGCGTAAAGCTTGGAGATATCCCCAGAGTTGAATATTTCATCAACAAAGTTCATTCAGAGGATGTGAAGCTTTTGCACAGATTGCTGTATGGACGGGTGGGCTCACTTTTTGAATTAAAACGCAATGTCAGAAAATTTACAGGGTTTGCATTTGAGAAAGATGACAAGGAGTATGATAAGAAAATACAGATCATGTGCAAGTACACACTTCCCTTGCTGCATCATTTCTGTGACATTCTTGATCTGGAGAAAAGGGGAACAAAAGATGACAAAATAGAAAGAATATTAGAATTCCTGTTAAACCCGCAAGATTCTGGTAAACCATTACCAAAGTCTAAACGTAAGAAATCTGGTAGTAAAAAGAAGGGAACTAAGAGGAAGAGAAAAACAAAAGCAGAAGGGGATGACAAAAAACCTAAGAAGAAGAAGAAGAAGGTAGTTGCTGAGACTGAAGGTGATAATGTGAGTGATTCTGACTCAGATGTAGCTGCGAGTGATTCCTCGGAGAGCGAGTCTGAAGATGAATCTCCTCCAAAGAAAGTGAAAAAGAATACGCCCAAGAAAACACCACAAAAAGCATCACCAAAGAAAAAGAAGGTTGTAGCAAAATCATCACCAAAGAAAGAAACAAAAAAATCACCTAAAAAGGAAGCAAAGAAATCTCCCAAGAAAGCTGTTAAGAAGGCGACTCCACAAAAGAAAAAGAAGAAAGTAGTGGAAGTGGAGGTTTCCTCGGATAGTTCATCAGATGATGAGGAACCTTTAGCAAAAAAGAAGAAATCCAAGCCAACTAACAGTGAGCTACGTATGTTAATCAAGAAATTATTAGACGGAGCAGACTTAGAGACAGTAACCATGAAGAACGTTTGTCGACAAGTATATGAAAAATATCCCGATTTTGATCTCTCCGATAGAAAAGACTTTATTAAAGGAACAGTAAAACAAGTGATCAGATAATGGGGTTAATTCGGGACAGTGAGTGTGAATAATGATATAATTTTGCTACTGAATAATTATCAGACGATTTGTCTGAGGATTTTATATAAGAGAAGAGGAAGCAAAACCTGTGTGTATGTGCCGAGATACATCTGTGTTGTCTCTTTGAATTAGTTTAGTTGCAAAAGTTCAAAGCTGCCGTACATTGCTTTTCAGTGTTGTAAAAAGACTGTTGACTGGCAATTACTTTAATGTGTCTTTTTAAGATGGTATTTTTAATTTCAAGAGGAAATTAGTGTGATCCACAAAATATGAGACATTGGTCCGTGCTGACAGAACCCTTGCGGCAGGTTCTGAGATCGTAAATGGAGTACATACAGGTGCCCGGAAACCTTGAAAGTGCTTAAATTCTACAAGAACATTTCAAGGATATAAAAGTGCTTATAAAATGGGCTATTTCGCAAAATATACTGTACAGAAAAAAGTCACCTTCCACAAATTATCTAGAATTGGGCCAATCCAATAATGAGGTCGGGCACTGAGGATGTCCCAGCAAACACGAGGCATTGACCCAATGTTCTAATGCTGGCCCAACGTCTTCGACGTCGGCACAACATTAAAACAACATTGGGTCAATGCTTCGTCTTTGCTGGGGTTGTCCTCGAATTTTGGCAAATTGTGATGTGAGATGTGTTATTATCTATGTGGTATTTCATAATGTCACAATCACAGCAGCATTAATAAATCATCATGCACTTGTATTAGCCCTTTCAGCACAGGGGACATCTTTATAGGTCATAGACATCAGATTATGACATCTAAAGTCGATCCTCGCACTCAAAAGAGTCAAATATTTATAATGGCCGTAGACCCCATAACATAGGTATTCAAATGAGGCGGAAAGAGCTAACTAAGACATTTATGATGACTTCAAATTGCAAAAAACCCTTTGGTCTCCCTGATTTATACAATAATATATTTCAGGGCTTCAAAGGTTATGGCGCTTTCACTGTTTGAATTAGTCCTTGACATTGTTCTCGTGATCCTTGAATTTTGTCTTTGGCAATATGTTTTCTAACCCTGCCTAACCTTTAAAGCAAGGGAATATTTTATATAAACCAGGAGAGTTATGGTCAATAATTGAAATCATCATCAATGTTATAGTAAGCTCTTTTCGCTTCATTTCAATACCCTTGTTATGGGTCTACAACCATTATTATTATTTATTTTTCTGTGCGGGGAGCGACTTTAGACGTCACAATCTAACATATAAAGACTATCCCAGCTCTGAAAGGGTTCACCAGTATATGTCAGACTTAGAGGTTAACATTCTGGAGCACTGGCCCAGCAGACCACCAGCCTCCGGAAATCTGGTGGTCCTCTTCCATTTCTGATGGTCCTGTCAGAATTTTCAAAATTGTGTCCAGATACATAACACTTTTAAACAATTTTAGGCCAGTAAATTTCAGTGCCCAGTACATCATACTACTACTACCCAGTATTCCGAACAGACAAATAATTATCTACCATCTTTTAAACAATTTTGGGCCGAAAATTTGTAGTGGCTTTTCGGACCACTGCTACCCAGTGTTCTGGTGGTCCTGTGGAATATCTGGTGGTCTCGGGCCAACGGACCACAACTAATTTCTAACCCTGTATGTAAAAACTTGTAGCGAAATAGCAGCTCAGCTCATGACCTAAATTTAAGACTGCAATCTGAACGCTCTCTCTTGATCCTGCTGAATCGTTTCCATTTTTCATACATTTTAAGCCGCAGTTGCTAACGTGTTTTATAGACATTTTAGCTCCTGAGTCATCATGAGTATGCGAGTCTGGCTGTGGGCCAACCTCAATGTTCAATTTGATATTTCTTCTGGAAAAATGTTGTAGTTGTTTCCTGTAAAATTCCAGATTATATGGGTATTCCCTGTCAAAAATCATGAGATATTTCACTGATTCGGCAATTGTATTTTTTGTCATTTGAAGCCGGAATTGCTGAAGCAATTTCCATCTTCAAATGACAAAAAATATTTCTCTGAAAAATACATATCCCTCAATTGGATTATTTGATAAACAAAATATTTAACATGTAATTGATTTCAGTGGCATCTTATTTATCTAACGGTAGAAATTTGCTCATTAAACCTGTAAATATTTGGGCCTAGCAAGACAAGAATTAAGCCTGAAGCTAATAACATAACAGAACACAACTTCACAAGCTACTTCTGGTACTTTGACAACCCCACTTTTTGTTTAAACTAAATCTGTTTCCAATTAACTTTTACTATTTAATCTGCCTCTTTTAAGATATATTTTGCTGGATACACTGATAACTTAATGTATATGAAATACAAGACTTACTAATCTCAATAAACAAGGAGCTTTGATGCAATGTTGATTTCATGCCGGCCCTCAATCTATGACACTGGCCCAACATTGAGCCAGCATTGGCTGATTGTTTAGTGTTTCCTGGAAATATAAATAACTGAATGATAAGAAGCTTTTTCAGATGATGTATTGTTAGATATTTCCGGTAATATTACCATATCAATGAAGATTTTAATTCTTAGAAGAAAATCCGGAAGACAAAGATGTTGATCCAATGTTGGTTTAATGTTGGTCTAATGTCATAAACAGTGGCCAACAGTAAGCAAACATTGGATTATTGTTTGTGTTTTCTGGAACGTATTTTATCGAGCTTAGTTAGTTTTTATTAGGATGTTATTTCTGTTTCCACCAGGCAGCTGAGAATTCATAACTTGATCACTTTGGTATTTACTCTTACAGCGTGGGGATAGACTTCAGTCGTCAGAATCTGTCGTCAGAATCTGACGACTAAAGTTAATCCCCGCACTGTAAGAATCAACATATTCATAATGGCCGTAGACCCATAACATAGGTATTCAAATGAATCAGAAAGAGCTGACTAAGACATTTGTGATGATTTCGAATTGATTAACACACTTTAGTCCCCATGATTTATGCAAAATTAATTCAGCGCTTCAAGGGTTAAAGGGATGTCTCTTATCCTTCGTAAGGCGGCGGATAAGACCCTATTAACCCTTTAAGCCCTCACGATGCATTAAAGCATCATTTTACATCCCTGAAAACAACCTTAATTTTCCTACAACCAAGGGTTTTAAATGAAAATTTCCATGAAACTGGTAAACCAATACACGACAATTTTCTTAGCATTTTCACCCACTTTAAATCATCTTTAATCACTACAAGTCGAGAATTGCGACAGCAATTCGCGGCTTGTAGTGGATGAAGATGACAATGGTAAATTCAGGCTGGAAAGGGTTAATACTTCCAGTGATTGTATGACACCTTGTTGTTAATATTATTTGTATTGTGCGTCACTTCTGTCATTTGCTTGTCATGCATGGAATTAATCTTCACCAGTGTTAATTAAATGATGCATTTTGTGGTGGCTTCAAAAAGCAGAAGTTTTAAACAGAAAATAATTTTCAATTTAATATGAGCAATACAGGTTAGTTAAATTGAATTTTAGTTAATTGTAATCTATCTATACAATTCTGATACAGACTGCTAATACGACTTATTGTCAAGTCTCAAAAAAGTTAAGATGCATCACAAGAATTAATTAATTGGATGATTGAATATTTCATGTATAAATTATTAAATAAAGTTCCTCCTTGATCAGTATTGTTGTCTTAAAGTGTTTATACAATATGGTTTCTCTAACACCAAGGGTGCCAATTGTAACGGCTGCAGTTTTTCATTAATTTGAAACTAATGTGCCAGTAATTCCAACTTCAAAATCATAATTGGTGCAGTATGTGGTCCCATGGTAGTATGTGCTGTAGTATGTGGTGATCAACAAATGTATATGACTACCAGTGATTCAGTTTTCGCATATTTACCAATGCTGAAAGTGTTTTTTTTGCTCTGATATTCTACGAATAGGTGTTTTACCACCTTGCAAACACATGTAGGGATTGAGATCTAATTTGGTGTGTACCTGCAGTGGACTAGATGGATATCTGCATGAATATGGACACTTTTGTTCATTTGATTTTAACATGAATAACCCTTCCACCTAAAATTTTTCTGAAAATACAGTGTCCAATAAATCAAATCATTATTTCACCTCCTCAAATATTCTTCTCAAAATCTCTTGACATTCACTAAAATGTCCAGCTTTCTAACATTTTCATGTGGGGATTGTCCTGCTTTATAAGAGCAAGTTAGGAAGCAGGACTCCTCAATATATTTTTTTTAGCTATTGTATATTTGTAAGATAATATTTGAGCAGGTGGAATAGCGATTTAATGTATTACACAATAATGTATTTTGATCTATGTTGGAATAAAATCAACAGAAGTGTCATTTTCAAGTCGCTATTTTGTGAGCAGCCATCTACTAAACATTATAGGTACAAACCAAGTTGATTTCAATTCGTACATGTGTTTGCAAGGTGGTTGATGAGCTTATTCATAGAAAAAGAGAACACTATTAGCATTGGTAAATATGTGAATACTGTAGATTTGTTGATATTCATGAGGTTTTAATTTTCGCAAGGAGCATAAATTTGTGACTTCAAGAATCTCGTGAAAATTAGAATACCACTACCTATGATATATCGTCAAGAATGACCAATATTAGTGAGCTTTAGCCACAGCCTCTTTGTACATCTTGGTCGGCAGTGTGTGAGCATGAATAAAATTAACAATAGCTAGAATAGAGTAGCATACATCATCAATGTGTATATTTATTTATCATGTAAGTCTGTGATTGGAACCGTTTTGCTAATATAACAATACCAGTGTCCATTGCCACTCCCAAGTAAAACTGGATGTTACACCAACGCCGATCTCCGACGCTGACTCAGCATTAACCCAGTAAGTGTGCAAAGGCACGTGTGAGAAATTGTAATCCTTAGGCCTACTGTACGTATAGTAATTTCCTAAACTGTCTTTACGTAAGAGGAAGTGATGACAGTGGCCTAGTCCTACTGTGATAACAATGGTGAGAGGAGTTAAAACTTGTTGCTTTCATGGCTCAATACGCCCCGTTAACGTGACATTCAACAGCCCTGTAACTACCATAATCTGTCGGACCTAATACTGCAGAATTTTTGAAAGGTTTTTCACGTATCCTCTTCAAATTTGTTATGTATGTTACTAATAAGTAGTTCTCGGACAAGTTCAATAAAGGCTGAAAAAAAATTC
The DNA here is from genome assembly GCA_964017125.1 of Flabesymbios commensalis. Lineage (NCBI taxonomy): Eukaryota > Metazoa > Annelida > Polychaeta > Terebellida > Flabelligeridae > Flabesymbios > Flabesymbios commensalis. The sequence goes on from OZ024908.1 coordinate 4,981,588, forward strand.
AAAATGGCCGATTTATTGTGATTTTTCGCAATTTACGTCAATAATTTGACCTTGTAGCCGCAATAATGACGTCAAGTTCAATAATGGCAGCGGGCTATTGTCAGTGTGTTCTGGTTTTATTATTCCAGCGAAATCTGAGATGGCCGACAAATCAGATGTTACTCTCAAGAGCTTAAACAGCTTCACTGATCTGTTCTGAGGAAGCACCTTACCCTAGCCATATGTTGATAAAGTTTGGTGTGATTCTGACATGACAAGTTTACGTGGTTAGATTAAAAGTTAGTGACGGTACTGTATTTCTCTAGTATAACTCATATGTAGGCTACCCCTATGTGTATGAACCCAGCTGAAGAGATCGTATATTTACAAAATTAATTCAAAATAGCCAACTTTGAGTGGGAGCTAAATTAATTTGCTACGGCTGAACAATGCAAACACAACATAAATCCAGGCGATCGCCCCTGCCCCGAATTAGAAATTTAATTAAGTCATTTCATGTAGTATTATTGATGTAGTCCTAGGCTGGGTTAAAAATCTTGTCACAAAATAATTAGGTTTTAGAAGAGGCTTTCTGAGAGTAAGATAAAAAAACTAGACAGTCAGTCAGAGACGGCAAACCTCCATAGAAATTAATGATCTTAATCCAGATACCGATCATAATCCAGATCATGCCCACAATTCAAAATATTGGTCCTTGGCCAGACACAAATACCTCTGATAAAAGTTTAATACAAATCTGTGAAATCCGAATCATAATCTGGATCACAATCTACATCATCCCCAAAATCTAACCAGTTGTTTTTTGGCTTGAGACACATCTCGGGTAAAAAAAATTAAATCCGTTTGTTACTTTTAAAGTTATCTGACGGGAAGTAAGGAAGACACAAACCTGCAACACAACCGAAAACATAACCTTTCTCATATTTTGTTTTATACTAAATGGTCTGGCCATCTAGCATGGCTTACCAAATATTGGGCATGTGAAAGTAAATAATTTGACATTTTTTTCAGGGTGCATCCTCCCGTAAAACTTCACATTTTGTTTTATAGTAATACAAGGCATTTAAAATAAACAAATGGCCGATTTAAGCGGCCATTTTGAACAAGTTGCACATTTTCAGGGTGCAATGCCCCTCCCCCTAAAACCTCACATTTGTTTTTATAGTAATGTTCTAGCCATCTAGCATGGTTAACCAAATATCGGGCAAATGAAAGTAGCCCTAGATAATGACCGACAGATGGCCATTTTGATTTGATCAAATTTTTTTTTTTAGGTTGCATCCTCCCCTAAATCCTCACATTTTGCTTTATAGTAATGGTCTAGCTATCTAGCACGCTTTACCCAATATCATGCCTATTGAGGTGAGTAATGGCAGAATGTCTGTCATTTTGAATTTGATCAAGCTCAAAATATTCGTGGTGCATGCTCACCTGAAACCTCACGTTTTGTTTTATAGTAATGATCTATAGTCTATGACACAATTATCTGGAGCGAAAATGTCGCGAAATTAATCTCAGTATTTCAAAAGTTAGACCATTTGACATGTAACAAAGTTCCAGAATTAGTGTAGTCTAATGGGTTTATAGAGGGACGTCATATTTTCAATTTACTACATGTCAAATAGTCTATCTTTTGTAATTTTGCATCTAACTTTGCGATTTTTTTTACTGATGTTAGGACATGACTTGAAAATGTCCTGTGCAAAATTTCAAGGAAATCGGTTCAGAATTGACGGAGAAATCGACGAAAAGCATGCGCCCCAGATAATTGTGTCATAGATTATAGCTATCTAGCTATCTAGAACGGTTTACACAATATCAGGCCTATCGAGGTAAATAATGGTCAATTGTTGGTCATTTTGAACTTGATAGAGTTCAAAATCGCCGGTGTGCATCCTCCCCTAAAGCCTCCCATTTTATTTTATATTAATGGTCCAGCTATCCAGCAGGGTTTACCAAATTAGGGTATATGAAGTAAATAGTTGCAGGTATAGGCAGGTATAGGCAAAAAAGGCAAACTAGCAGGACGGACGTCGATTCCATATCCCCCTCGGTCGCACCTTCGGTGACGGCGGGAGCTAATAAGAATCGCCATAAGATGGGGAATGTTCAATAATACAAATAACAATTCTGGTTAATCATTGATTGTGGCATTTATTACAGAATTTTGAGAAAAAGTAGTGTTGTCTGCATAACTTAATATATCGTAATTATTACTTAAGGGTAATGCTCGTTCCTGCTGTGATACAAATTTAACTCGTTAAGGCAAGAGACAGCACACCCGATTCTGAAAGTATCATATTTTAACCCTTTAAGTACTCACGATGCATTTAAGCATCATTTTACATGCATACATTCATGCCTAATTTCCTTACAACTAGTGGTTTTAGAATGAAAATTTCCATGAAACTGGTTTACCAATACATGGCAACTTTTATTATTTTTTCACCCACTTCAAATCATCTTCATGCACTACAAGTTGAGAATTGCGACAGCAATTCGCAGCTTGTAGTGCATAAAGATGACAATGGTAAATTCAGGTTTGAAAGGGTTAAATAAAGCACCCCCATCCATAATAGGTTTAAAACAAGGACCGCATTCTGTATAAGGCGCCACTCATATCATAATCTTGAAAATGAAAGGGTCTATCTGCCACTTTATAAAGTGGCAGATAGACCCTTTCATATCCAGGGAGACAATGTACGTGAAAATTATGATTTCACATTGTGATTGCAGCACTAATTTTTGCTCTTCATATTATTTTATTATATATAATAAACATTTCACCGAACAAGGATCGTGTTCTGTAAAGTGCCAGGGACGCAATCATATCACCCCCCCTTGAAAATAAAAAAGAGTGTAGGCCTATCTGCCCCCTTATAAAGTGTCGACACACCTTTCATATACAAGTGGACAACCAGTAGAAATCAACATTTTTAAACAAACTTGCCGCTGAAATGGATAAAATTGCTTGTGTTAAATGTTAGTCAAATAATTCAATTCAATAATTCAATTTTTTTCAATATAAATTTTTTTCATCATTTGAAGCTGGAAATTATGTTAGCAATTCCAGCTTCATATGACTAAAAATTTAATTGAAACAATTCTGCCGGACAAGTGTTAACTCTTTCTGTGTGAGGAAAGACTTCTGGCATGAGGAAGTCAAACCCCACACTGTTGCGGACCCATAGAATAGGTATTCAAATCACCCGTAAAAAAACTAAGCCATTTATATCATTGAATAATTCTTTGTACAGGTTTAATTACAATGCCCCAGCACTGTAAGGGTTAACCTTCTAGGCAGCTAGATCCTATTAATGCACCTCATGGAATATATTAAAAAAATAATAAAAAAACAAATTGTGTTTTCCATCAATATAAGGACATTCATTTAATATCAAGCACTATGATTCACCTTGACCTTGAGGTTATAATTTTAACCCTTACAGTGATAAATATTTAAATGGACACAGGTTTGTTTAATTTGAAAACCACATGAATGTGTTAGTTAGCTCTTTCTGTCTACACATATTAATAATATTTTAATTAAATGATGCCTGATTCTGAAGTCAAAAGTCTATCATCGTCCACATCACATTGTGCATTACATGGCATATAGTAAATAAACGGACGTCCTCAGCTAATTGATTTTACACTTTGTGGTCATTTTCATTTGATTTTCATGGAAATAATGCAGCATGTCACACCTCAAAATGAAAAGGTAAAGAACATAGATAAATATAAAATGATGCATTAAAATAACATAAATTTGACATTAATACGACTATTTTTAAGATAGTTTTCCCAAAATAATAAGCCATAAAGTTGTTCAATTTATTTGAAGCAGGAACAAAGCCAGCTTCAGATGGATGAAAAATAGGAAACGACAATTCACGATGGTAGGGTTGAGCCAAGTAACAAATACATGTGCAAAAACAGTATAACAAAACAAGCAATATGTAGATAACTAAACTATAAATTAGTGTGCAATAAAACAAATGCTGAAATAATTGAAAATTATTTAAAAAAGAATAAAAAAACACATTACAATTAATTTTTAATTATTACTAGTATACAAATAACCAAGTTCTGTTGAGAAGTGTGTTTATGTGTCGGGAGGTGAGAATTCTTGTTGATAACATATTTAACGATAAATTGAAATAATTATAAAGTCCATTCATGCAACATAACAGTTAAAAAAAAAATTCTGGTAATTTACGAGGCAGATTTAGCTTTTGATTTTGGTGTTTTCTTATCTTGTGACTTGCGTGAAATAGTCTTGTTAGTGTTGGCGTACTTCTTAGGGTCATCTCTGAAAAAAAGGGGTAAAAATGATTAAAAAGAATTATTTTAAACCAATGTGCGACCATGTCTTTTGCCATTTATTGGTGCTGGATGACTAATTGGAAGTTGTCAAGCACAAAATCAATCCCCCTCTGTAGTTTGTATCGTATGCATTTGCGTTAGTAATGATTTACTTAAATTCTTCAGTGAAAGATCTACGAGATCTTTTTTAATCTATTTTATTAGACTATCAAATCATCGATATCGGAAGACACAACTTCAAGTGGCTGAAGATTTAAATAAATTACCTTAGCAGGATAAGGGTTAATATTCACTTGATTTCTGGTTCACCTCAGATCTGGGGGCAGCTTTACCAAGCCTAGGTAGCCAACAAGCGCACCACCATCTCAATCATTGGAATTTCTTGTAAACCCAGGTACCTTGCTACATTTGCGAATGAGAAAGCCTTAGTAGAACTGCTCCCCAGCTATGATCTGAGCTGATATATCAACAGAACCATGGCTGGCACATATCACGCATATGCTGGTTGGTACTTATTAGATACAAAATCTCTAAGGAAAATTAGAAGTATTTGTTGTAGTAATTTTGAATTGAGTGCATAGATGTGTCACTAGCCTAGCAGCCAAAAGGTTTGACAGGTTAAGGTATCACTAGATAAACTACAAATGATCTCATGAATCACTCACTTTGACATGCGGGTTTTGTCCCGGCACCCTTTGCCGCCTTCCCAGTGAGTGGTAGATTTGTGGGTCAGGCTGGATTTACATGCAATACACGGCTTCTCCAATGAATAAGACTACAAAAAAAAACATGTAAGGCATATATGGAACATCTACAAAACTATTGCTGGCGATCGTTAAAACCTCACATATTACCATTTATTCAGCTTGTTTACGAGAAGAAAACTAATTTTTTATGAAAATTAGACAAAAAATGTTTTTCATCTTTTGACTTCGGACATGTCACCAAAAAAATTTTCCCAAAGGTCAGTCATGTATATTGTTTATAGAATTCTCACTATTTAGCAAAGTGAATGAACATGACCTACTTGTTCTTTGCAGCAGAATCCACAAATCATACGATTGGCATATTTCATCTCGTGATCCATCTCTTTAGTGTCATGGCAGAGATCACACGGATACGCTTTGCCACAGCATGGGAACCTGGAAATATAAGTTCACAATGGTTACATAATCATGTTTCAATTACAGCAGATGTACTATATAAATATCTGATATTACTCTGTGTGGGGTTTCTTTCCAAATCTAGAAGAAAACTAACAACTGTTTGTGTCATTCAGATATCAAAATTTAATAAAGCTACACATATTTGATAATGTCATTTTTAGAGCGACAGGAAATAAATAAAATAGAAAAAATACTTTATAATTAAAAAAATACTTTTTAGCAGTGAGAGGGAAATAAAAAAAATAATAAATTAGGGACACCGTAAACCACGTGAATGAAAGAGTGTAACCTTACAAAGAAATTATGGGTTTACTGGCAGCCAAGATATTAAAGGGGCTTGCATCATAGTGTGCAGCAATAAACAGGTGATCAAGGGAAGGATTTTTTTTGTGAGAAAAACTATGTAATACTAAATTGAGTGATTCATAAGTGTTTTCATCAAATTAACTACTAAAGCAGAGATTTTGTTACTAAATTTTTGCTTATTCCCAATAAAATTAAGTCAAGAGAAAAATCTCTTTCATTTTCATATATGCATAACATATTATTATGTATGAAGATGTTCATTTGAGTGCGATATCGGAAAATACAGCTTTTGTTCAATGGATAAGACGTGAGCCTGCAGACGAACACTTTATTCATTGGGTATGTGCTGTATTTCCCCATGTCGCATGAAAAATGAACAACAAATTTTCTGACAGGATTAAGTCATGTATAACAGATTGCAGGGCAAACTACAGCAAGAGTGTGATATGGGCTGATACCTATTATATACGTCTCATGGTGAAAACCACTTTACAGAGTGTGAGAATGCCCTTAGGCCACTCTGCCTTTTTTCTCTGTTTTAAATGAGCGCGCACATTAGATTGAGTCAGCTCATTACAAAAAAACTAATGTTTTTTTCTGCCCAACGCGCAATCGATGTTTGCCAATTCCTGAAAAAAAACATGTAAATTTCAGGAGATAAAAAACATTGCTCCAGCTATGTTTTTATTTTGTTTGTTTTTCATCAACTTTTCAAAAATTGGTTTAAAGTTTTTTATTTCCTTGCCCTCATAACCTTTTCCAAAAATTGGTGCAATTTTTTTTTGGTCGCCCGCATTAACTTTTCGAAAAATATGCTCAAAGTTTTTTCTCTTTATTTTTTTTTACCGCCCACCATCATTAAATTTTTATTTTTCCCAATCACAAACAGAGAAAAAAAACCACTGTACAGAGTGTGAGAATGACATCGTATCATTGCAAATTGTGATGTTTATGCCCTTATATGCTTTTAGTTCACTCACCTAAGCCATCTGAAGCTTTTCTTGTAGTGTTTACAGGTGCCCTCGTTAGGTAATGGTTTACCGGGTTGTATCGCAGGGTCTCGCACTCTACCTATATTCTTTAGCTTGATTACGTGTGCATCAGAGGCATCTAAAAAAAGACAACATGTCGGTTGAAAATTAACCTTTTAAGCACTAAGCGTGATGAAATATTTCGCATAAATTATGGAGACCAAAGGGTTATGCTCAATTTGAAATCATCATAAATGACTTAGTTAGCTCTTTTTGGTTCTATTAACCTTTTAAGCATAAAGCAGGAGTAGTCATTTTTTTTAATCTGTTTTATTACGAGTGCAAAAATCACAGTAATTTAGAATGTACAAGTGTTTAAACATTAAAATGTGCAAATGTTTGTTCTCCAATTATACACATATGAGTAATTATCACGCACTTTAGTGGGTGAAATTTTTTTTTTTCAATTTAGGGCTTCAAAGGTTAATGGTTAGATTCCATCACCCGATTCATGTGTGACATCTATGAGTAACACATTATGCATCACAGTCACTGCTCAAACACATTACGCCCCACCCCTTGCATCACTTGATAATCAGTGACACTGCTCAAACACATTACGCCCTACTCCTTGCATCAATTGATAATCAATGACACTGATCAAACACAATAAGCCTCACCCCTTGCATCACTTGATAATCAATGACACTGCTCTAACACATCATGCCCTAGCCCTTGCATCACTAGATAATCAATGACACTGCTCTAACACATCACGCCCTAGCCCATGCATCACTTGATAATCAGTGACACTGCTCAAACACATTATGCCCTACTCCTTGCATCACTTGATAATCAATGACAGTGACCAAACACATCACACCCTAGCCCTTTGCATCACTTGATAATCAATGACACTGCTCTAACACATCATGCCCTAGCCCTTGCATCACTTGATAATCAATGACACTGCTCTAACACATCACGCCCTAGCCCATGCATCACTTGATAATCAGTGACACTGCTCAAACACATTATGCCCTACTCCTTGCATCACTTGATAATCAATGACAGTGACCAAACACATCACACCCTATCACTTGATAATCAGTCACACTGCTACAGTGCTAGCCAAAAAAAAGATAAAGGTTTGGGTTTATAGTCAGATATCAAGTCTGAAGACTTATCAGCCTAACTTACAATTTTACCCCTCGGTCACAGGACCTGTTCATTTGTGTGCCATTTCAACTCCCTGGGGAGCAGACAGCCAGCAGCCCTTTTGGCGCATTTAACGTATCGTACACATTGTTATCCCTGTCCTACCGGGTACTCATTTACATTTTGGCAAGTGAGGGTAAAGTTCCTTGCATTGAAATAAGAGAAACATGATATTTCTCTGAAAATCTGCCTCCACCATTATACCCCTTGGTCACTGTTCATTTGTGTGCCATTTCAATTCCCTGGGGAGCAAACAGCCAGCAGCCATTTCGGCCCATTGAACTTATTGTACACATTGCCATCTCGGTCCTACCAGGTACTCTAGTAGTTTTGGAGCCATGAACCAGATTACGATTATGTTTGTCGCGCCTCTGAGCTCGGATCATTGAGGATTTAGGTGCTATAGAAGTTTATTAATATTATTATTATTACTCATTTACATTGAATCAAGTGAGGGTAAAGTGCCTTGCGTTGAGAAAAGAGAAGTTACATGAAATTTTGAAAATCTGCATCGACGCACGGCAGGCAGCAGCAATTACAAAGTTCCAAGTTCTAACCATTGCACCACATCCTTATCATTACCAAAAGATATATACTAGTTTTTTGTCTGTTTGACTGGAGCACTATCAGTTCAGGAGACTGAAGCTGTGACATCTCTCCCCATATATATACATACCTAGTTTGGCAGTGTTTGACTTGAGCACAGTTAGTCGAGCAGATTCCACAGCTATCTGTAGCTTACTGTGGCAACCTCGGCACCAAGAATCACTGAGCTGTCCAGGAGCGATACCCTGTCAAAAAAAACATGTGATATAAAGACATAAAACCCTTTAACCCTTTCACCACTGAAGCCCGTTTTTATGTGCTGAATGCCATAGCCATAGCCCTCACATGAAAAAAAGACTTAATTTTCCTACAACCAAGGGTTTTAGACTGAAAATTTGCATGAAACTGGTTTACCAATACATGGTAATTTTCTTTAATTTTTAAACTACATCAAATCATCTTCATTCACTACAAGTCGAGAATTGTGACAGCAATTTGCGGCTTGTAGTGAATGAAGATGACAATGGTAAAATCAGGCTTGAAAGTGCCGATTCATAATGCTAATTGTCAGCCTTTTTATTAGCTAATCTCGTCTATAGCCAATGTCAGCCTTTTTATTTGTCCTCCAAACATTTGAATGAAAAATGTGCTTTAAGTTTGTTGGATTATCATATGTTTTGATTCAAATTCCACAAAAAATTGATGTCAGTAATTTTTACCCACTTGAAATTGTGGGTCACGGCATCAAGACAACAAATGGCGTAAAATATATTGGTATGTGAAAAATAGACATATAGCCTAGCTAATAGACATATTTTATCAATTTAAATGGCATTTTCTCTGGTTTAAAACATGTTTGTGATGGCATAACCCTGAAACTGCTAAATTAAATAATTTAAATTCACTCCTTTACGTTGTGGGTCGAGGTACTTCAATTGGATGAAAACTACCAATATCTGTTTGAAAGCAAACATAATGAAAATCTTGATGTTTAATTTAAAACACTCATTTCCTTGCCAATAACTGTGATTTAAATGGCTAATAAAATGGATTAAAAACAACTACTGCCGACTCGTGATCATGGTGATTAGCGGTTTAAGGTGTTTGCAGCCATTGACATTAGGATTGTTTTTATACCAGACAACAGGGCAGGTAGACTTGTCTGCCCTGGTAACTTAACTAGACTTGGAAGTGGTAAGTAGGGTTAAAACTATGAAAACTTTACCCGACCATCGGGCGGCTGATGTGGACAGTTTATCCAACCTGGGCTTTTTTAACCTGCCTTCGGCGGCGGGTCCGACGTTAATGGCTGTCAATGGCTGTGTTTGTGACAACTTAGCAGTATAAGGGTAAATACCAGAAGTTCTATCTGCTTGTCGCAGCTAAGACAGCCGGCCTGCATCCCACAGTTTACAAGGATCACATCCTGAGCGACGCATCCATTCAGGTCGAGGAATCCGGCGACGGAGCTGTAAGGATGCATCAGCGCTGAGTGGAACACCAGCACCTGCTCGTTAGCACACCGCGGACATTTCACCAAGTTAGACCTGTCATGAAAAAATGGAGTACAAATTATTACATTTACTTTTATAAACATCAAAATAAAACTTTTAAAAGAGGAATTTTGATGTTAACTATCACAAAAACAGTCTGATAAATTGTTTTAGGACATTCAATGTGCTCAGGGCAGATCCAGAATTTAAACAAGAGCACTGACGCTAAAGATACCTCCCCACCATTTATTAAAGTCAATAATCAGACGCCATGGATTTGAGTGGTACATTTGAACCCTTTAATGTAATCACTGTTATTGGGAAATGAATAAGTGCTTATAAACATCAAGATTTGTAAATATTTGGTTACAAATTTAAATAAGATAACTCAGTGGGAAAAGGGTTAATTATTTGTTGCCCACCTATCAGCGGGTGTAGATATATCTGTGGTGTACTTAGTGGGTAAAGGGTTAATTATTTGTTACCCACCTATCAGCGGGTGTAGATATATCTCTGGTGTTCATAGTGGGTAAAGGGTTAATTATTTGTTTTTCACCTATCAGCCGGTGTAGATATATCTCTGGTGTACTTAGTGGGTAAAGGGTTAATTATTTGTTGCCCACCTATCAGCGGGTGTGGATATATCTGTGGTGTACTTAGTGGGTAAAGGGGGAATTATTTGTTGCCCACCTATCAGCCGGTGTAGATATATCTGTGGTGTACTTAGTGGGTAAAGGGTTAATTATTTGTTGCCCACCTATCAGCGGGTGTAGATATATCTGTGGTGTACTTAGTGGGTAAAGGGTTAATTATTTGTTACCCACCTATCAGCGGGTGTAGATATATCTGTGGTGTACTTAGTGGGTAAAGGGTTAATTATTTGTTGCCCACCTATCAGCGGGTGTAGATATATCTGTGGTGTACTTAGTGGGTAAAGGGTTAATTATTTGTTGCCCACCTATCAGCGGGTGTAGATATATCTGTGGTGTACTTAGTGGGTAAAGGGTTAATTATTTGTTACCCACCTATCAGCGGGTGTAGATATATCTGTGGTGTACTTAGTGGGTAAAGGGTTAATTATTTGTTACCCACCTATCAGCGGGTGTAGATATATCTGTGGTGTACTTAGTGGGTGAAGGGTTAATTATTTGTTGCCCACCTATCAGCGGGTGTAGATATATCTGTGGTGTACTTAGTGGGTAAAGGGTTAATTATTTGTTGCCCACCTATCAGCGGGTGTAGATATATCTGTGGTGTACTTAGTGGGTAAAGGGTTAATTATTTGTTGCCCACCTATCAGCGGGTGTAGATATATCTGTGGTGTACTTAGTGGGTAAAGGGTTAATTATTTGTTACCCACCTATCAGCGGGTGTAGATATATCTGTGGTGTACTTAGTGGGTAAAGGGTTAATTATTTGTTACCCACCTATCAGCGGGTGTAGATATATCTGTGGTGTTCAGACAGCGTTCACATTTAATGACAACCTCGATATGGGTCATCATCAGTGAGGCGACAGATTCTTTCAGCTGCAGGTGTAGCAGTTTGACTTCTGTCCCTTCACGCTTTTGATTGAGATCAGTCACAACCTCGTTATCTCCCAGCTTCAGATTATCCACACCATCAGCGATCTCATCATCTTCACATTCCTCATCATCTTGTGACACATCTTCGTTGTCATCATCAGCATTTTCTTTATTTTGCTCGTCTCCGTCGTCAGAATCAGAATGTGATCCAAGTTGTTCCTTCAGACGACAAGCCGGGATAAACTCCAGGCCCGCAGCATAAGCCTCCAACTCCAGTTTATACTGTAATCACAATGCATGAGAATAATTTTACTTAAAAAAGTGGCAGGTACAACCCTTTATTACTTAGGTGACGTTATATAGTTTCAAAAGGTCCAAAAAGTGTCAAAGAATTTGATTAATCCTTACAATACTGAAATATTTTTGAATAAACCGGAGAATTTTTTTTTTCTAATTTGAAATCATCATAAATGTCTCAGTTAGCCTTTTCCCGATTCATTTGAACACCTATGTTATGGGTCTAAGCCCATTATAAATTTGTAATTCTTTCGGTGCGGGGGTCGACTTTGGAGATCAGAATCTGCCATATATATAGACATCAGAATCTGAGGTCTAAAGTCAGTCCAAGCACTGAAAGGGTTAAATATGTGGTGGTGAATGATCAGTTGAACAAATAGATTTGACTACCTGTAAATATAAAATTAGATTGTCACTCTGTTTTCAACAAAAGAATATAACAAAATTTGTACTGAAAAACAATAACGTTTTTAAAATATCAGAAAAAAATAAAAGACATCTCTAAATTTATCAGCTAAAGATAAAATAAAACACACACATTTTTTAACCATTTCTGCTGCTGGACCCAGCAGACAATAATTTGTCCTAGAAAAATTGTGTAGCAGTTTAGAAGCCGCTAATGTGCAAAACTGCTATTCTCCAATGCCAAAAACTGCTACACCAACATATTATTGTGTAGCATATGTTCGAAATTAGGCAGTTAACTGTATAAATTTATGGTTTCAAGCACGTTCTAGATCAATAGAAATATCCATCAACATGATCAATTTCATAAAACATTTTTTAGTAGATGTTTAGTTTATCCAATAATTCAATAAGGGAGACGGCTATTTTTTCATAAATATAACTATTTTTCGTCATTTGAAGCTGGAAATTTGGTCATCAATTCCAGCTTCGCATTAATTAAAAATAGAAACAAACAATTCAGCAGCAGACGGATTAAACAACTTATATGCTCGAACTAAAGATCAAATTGGTGCAATATAACAGAATGGTTAAGTCAACCCTTAAAGCGCTGATTTTTAAATGAAAATTATTGAAAACCAAAGGGTTTTTTTCAAATTGAAATCATCATAGATGTCTTATTCAGCTCTTTCTGATTCATTTGAATACCTATGTTATGAGTCTACGGCCATTAAAAATATTTTCACTCTTACAGTGCGAGGATCGACTTTAGTCGTCAGAATCTGACGTCTACAGACGTACTAATGTCGGTCCCCGCGCTGTAAGGGTTAAAGTGATGTATGTGAAGTAAAAAAACTTCCAGTGTATGGTTCTCGCCGCCAACAACATCACCGCAGTTGTCGATGAAGATTCATCGGAAAGCAAAAGCGATCCCTGTTTGAAGGATCCGTATGCACATACAAGTTTTTATAGTGAACTACAAAAATGCATTATCCAGATACCACATTCAGTAATTTGATATAAAATTAGGCATACAATAACAAGTCAGTGTTATATAATGAAGTATAAAATCTATTTATCTGTTATGCCATAAAACAATTTATTTACAATGTTCCGTTGCTGATTAAAAACCATTTGAATGTGGGGGAATAATCAATATGGGAACGATGGTACTTAACCCTTTCAGGCCTGAATTTACCATTGTCATCTTCATCCACTACAAGTAGCGAATTGCTGCCGCAATTCTCGACTTGTAGCGGATAAAGATGACTTGACGTGGGTGAATTTTTTATAGAAAATTGCCATGTTTTGGTAAAATTTTCATTTATATTTTCCTTTTAAAAACCCCTGGTTTTAGCAAAATTTAATCTGTTTTTCAGGTATGTAAAATGATGCTTTAATGCATCGTGAGGGCTTAAAGGGTTAATGTGCTAATAAAAAATGAAAACCCGAATATATGCGACACCGGTGGTTAAAGAGTTAAATTAAATTAGCATCACACTGAGTTTTCTTACTTTTTTCAAGCCTTCTGTAAACAGGTCCTCCAGGTTTTTATCCAGCCATTTTAGATAAGGTCTGAACATCAACTCCACTTTACCGGAGTTCTTCAATCTTTCAAATCTTGTCTGGATCCATTCTAAGCTGGCTTTACCAATTTGCCTGATAAAGATAACAAGTTATTATTTATTAGATATGAGATTGATATGTAGTAGGCCCCTTTGTATGCAAATATATAATACCTGCAAAAACAATGAACTAAAACTGCAATCTATCAGGTAGGAGTGAATGATTTCTTGCAAAATGTGTGGACGTCACATTACTTGTAGCCCATATTTTTCTTCGATTTCTCAGTCAATTCTAAACGGATTTTCATGAAATCTTGCAAGGACTATTCTCACCTAAAGCTTTGTAACAAAAATAGAAAATAAATATTCAAAATGGAGAAAATCCAAGTTTTATCTAAAATACCCCCCCCCCCCCACTAATCTATATCCCCTTATGAACACACATTCTAATGACTTACCGTCCAACAATATCTGGCAAATCATCATCTTCAAGAACATACACGCGAAGCATCTGAAGAGAAAACAAATCACTGCATTTTTTAAACAAAAATTTGAAAGAAAAAATTGCATTAAAATAGCCAGATTAGCATATTGTGCCTTGATTTAAATTGTATACATACAAGTATTTCTCATCGACCAGAAGTATGGGTCGCCATAAGGAGACACAACTTCAAGTGGATGGAAAATGTTATTACTTGTTACTTATTAAAGGGTAAGTCACAGGGAATACTACCTAGGCCACAGAAATAGGAATTATATTTCACTTTTAAAAACTGTCACTGGTTACACAGTTCTAAGTAATCTGTAGTAGACATTAGAGCTCAAAAGGGTTAAACAGAAAACCAAAATTATCATACATCATTTTAACCCTTATGCTGCCGGGACCGTATATATTCATTTTCAAGCAAATGTCGGACCAAATGAATTGAACTCGAATTGCTAAACTATTTTGTGGTAGATGTTTAGTAAATCTAAAAATAACATTTCAAATATGATTATTTCTTCATAAATAAAATTATTTGTCGTCATTTGGAGCCGGAAATTGCTTTAGCGATCCCAGCTTCACATGGATGAAAAATAATCTGAAACAATTCAGCAGCGTGAGGGTTAAGCAGAAATAAAAATGTCGCAGTATATACTGTATGTAGGCCTACCTTCTGTGGATAAGCTGCGGGTATGAACACAGTCATAGGAACATCTTTCACATCATAGGGCTGGAAAAAGACAATCAAATATTTGCTTAAGTTATATTCTGATAGAGCTGCAAGTAATGTATGTAAAACTTTTTTAGTTTTTACCCTTTTGCTACTTAGGTATTTTAATTCACCTCCCAGTGAAGGAAAACTAGCCCATCACATAATACGCAAGATTAAAACATTATAAGCCAGGGTGTTCAAATTAGTGCATCACAGACTAAAATTTTCAAAGGAACTAAATTTATCCATATCCATAGTCCAGAACAGCTGCCAATGGCTCCGTTGCCAGCTGGTGTATATCGCCAGTTGCCATATGTTGCACATTTAACCCTTGTGCGGCTAGGACCGTATATACATTTTCAATCAATTTTTAAACCAAATAAAATGCCACCGATATTCAAAAAGTAGTTTATGATAGATGTTCAGTTTTTAAGCAAAATAATTTATCTTAAGATGTCAAATTTTTATACGTGGGATTTTTTTGGTCATTTGAACCTGGAAATTGTGCCAGCAATTCCAGCTTCAAATGACAAAAAAATTGACACAAATTATTCACCAACACAAAGGTAAAGGTTGATCAGTGTAATGAATGGTATACATGTGTACACGATGATTAATTTATAATTTTATATCATTACCCTGTGATCCTGACCATACATGTTAAGCAGATAACATGCCTAACAGCCTTCAAATTCATAAAATAGACTATATGTATTTGTAGATGCTAAATCACTACAGAAATTCTTCACCACAAACAGTCATTTGTTTTGATCTCCACCAAACAAAAAATGTTATTGAACACTTCACTTAGTACAGTAAGAAAGAGATATCTAGGTTTTTTAAACTACATGAAATAACCATGTATTTAAATTGAAATTCCAGCCTGATCTGAACTAAATATATATAGTAACAAAACTTTTAAAGGGTAGAGGAACAAAAACATACCCAGTCAGGCTCAGTTGAAGCAAATATGTAGCTATATTTGTCATCATCTATTTCAGCGGCAGGAAATCGCTTCTTTAACTGATCCACTTCTGTGCTGCGCAGTTTGGCCACATCTTCCGGAGTTAAGCTTTCTAACATGAAGTTAGCTTGCCTCGCTAATGGCCTGTTTCTTGGTGACTGACGGCTGTATCGCTTCTCATTTTGAACTTTGTTCTGTCCCTCGTCATACACGGCCTCCACATCAAGGAGATCGGGCGGGTGCCAGAATCGACAATCCGTCCCATAGTCACAATGTCCACTTTTAAAATCTCTACAAATCCTCCTTCTTCGCTTTATTTGACCTTCCTTTCTTTCATCTCTCACCTTTATTTGCCCTTTATTTTTTTCCTCCCTCACCTCTCTGGTATCAGTGTTTTCTGAATCTTGAATCTTTGTCGTTCCTTTCCTGATTTCTCTCTGGTTCTTTCTCCAGTTACTTCTTTTGAATTCTTCGGGATGAAGGAATCGACAGCGGGGTCCATTCCAACAGTTTCCATCTCTTTCAAAGAATTTACAGACAGGTACATTATCATCAGTGTAAAGTGCCCGGCCACGGCTCACTTTATTTTCTGGTCTCCTTAATTCTCCATCTTCGTTTTCTTGCTCAGGTAAATTAGAAGAAGCTATTTCCTTGCTATCTTCAGTAACTTTTCTTCTGGGTTTTTTCTGAACTTTAGGTTTCCTATGGTCCCTGTCAATATCATGTGAAAAATGACAATCTTCGCCAAACTTACAAGTTCCGCTTCTCAGATATCTATAACATATACCCCTTTTGCGACCAGTAGAAACACCTATTCCCTGCTTGGGAATATCCCCCTCAACAACTTCTTGTCTTTCTTTACCTAATTCTCCATCTTTGTTTTCTTCTTTTTCCAATTGTAAATTGACACTGGACATAACTTGATGGGTTGGTTGGTCTATCAAAAGTACTTTCTCCGAAGCGAACAGCGTGAAGTTTGACTTCTGACGGTTTTGTTGAAATCTGAACAGTTCTGTGATTTTAAAACCTGATTTAATCTGGTCTTTTTCAATCTGTATGACAATTCTGTCTGAACTACAAGCAAATTTAAATGTTATTTTGAAGTGAAAGTCTGACACTTTTGTCCTTGAACTATAGTGTCTTTTGTCACTTGACACTGGCAGTGTACAGGTGTAGATGGTGATCACAAAATCTGAAAAAAAACCATACATGAAATTAAACTTTTGCTCACACAGTTATCTGAGTAAAATTTTTACACAAGTTGTTTCGTTGCTGTTACCAACATCTTCAAATGGGTAAAATTTACAATCTGTTATATAATTCCAGCAAAACATAATTTGCAGATATTCATATTTTTGATTTAAAAAAACCCAGACATTTCATTCTCAATAGCTGTGATCTAATCTGCCATCCACCTCTCATTCTGGGCAATTTCGGACGTACACTTCAAGACGGTTCTTCGCTATATTTTATTATAAATTTGTTAATATATATAATAACGTTTCAGTACAGCCTTGTTTTGTTTACAAGTAGCACCATTGAAAATTTATGTCGTCTTTTGTAGTTTGGAAGAAAAATGAGTAAAATATGTCGGATTTGGACATACGCAGAGAATGGTCATTTTGCAAACATGCATAATATCTCATAAAATATCTGTGATGTGTGGTGTAGAATCAAAATATATTTTTTATAATATACCCGGTATGTGTAGAAAAGAAGTATGTGTGAAGGGCCGTTCACAAGTTTTATTTTTTTAGTATTTATTCCATGGTAAAAAAATAATTATAAGTTCGGTTTCGGACGTACATTTTTTTATTTCGGATGTAGGCCTACACGTCTGAATTCAATATTTAAATGTAGCCGCTATTGTATCCCGTTGGATTTAGATACAATTTTTTGTCCATCAAATGCATGATAAAGCAATAAAAAAGTACTCTGGTGATTTTTAGATTGCTATGAAATGCCTTTTGGGAAGCTCTGCTTGTATGGTTTCAGACATACAACTAATTTGATAGTGGTAATTGCACCCATTTTAAGACAATTATTAATAATTGAGCTAAATGGTAAATTAATAATTCTTGTAATAGAAATAAATGTAGTCTATGACTCAAGTTTCTCATAATTATGGCTCACTGCAATACAAATTTGAAACTGCTATTTTTACATTATTGTATTAGGAGTGCTTGTTGCAACAGTTCAATTAGTCAACATTGTCAACCGGTCCTGCCCCCGCAGTGTCAGACAGGTTCCCTGTCTACAGCTCAATATACATGTGTAAAGTGCTTGTGTGAATTCCATACATAAAATATACAATATTGTGTATATATCATGACCTGATTAGAAGCTGAGATATATGCTATAACATTTCACAATTATATTTCTAAAATTTGAAAAAAGCAAGTATATGAAAGTTGTTTTTGATAAATGATAACCAGTATTCATGTGGCAAAATCTTCACAAGGAAAACTTTTAATGTGTATATCTGGGACTGTGTTAGTTTAGAAACTGGTATTTTTCAATTAATAAGAGGATAGCTGAAACTTTAGAGGTCTACTATAACTTTAAACATGTTAAATACAATCAACTCCTGAGCTTAGCTTTACATCCTATTCCTAATCATGTTGATGTCTATTTCTGTATCTTCCGTGGATTAATGAAAATTTGCTATAGCTTATATTTTTTGGATTTAGACTGACATCACCACCATACTGTGAAAATATTACGAACATAATTAATAATTCACTTCAATTAAAATTTTGAAAATGTTGTCATATTAAAGCAACTAAAACAACATAAGCCTGTGTTTTGACCTACTCAGGCTACTGCTCACTTCATGCACTTGCTCATGTTTGTAGTAGTACTAGTAGTAGGCCTACACTAGGCTACAGTTACACTTACATTGTTACACTTACAGTGGGCGAGTGGCTGAAGCTGAAGGTTTCTCGGAGAAATGACACTGTCACTGGGTCTGGGCGACTCCCAATGTGCCCACACTCTACAAAGTAACGTACCGTTCGTCTTTTATGTCAGCGCAGTGGTCACCTGACAGTGTGGTGCCTGGTGGGATTAGAATTTCACAATAATTTTCAATAATGAACCCTGGACAGGGGGGGAGGGCGATAATAGGGAGATTAGAGTGAACTTTGACCTCACGCCTTACACAGGATTGTGCAATTCTGGCGTGTTATCTAAGTTTAGAAATAACACGGTGTCAGGCCTCAGTCATGTCAGAGCTCTGGTGTCAGGGTCGATGGAAATCATTCACCAGGTGGCGGCTCATTTATATATATATTTTTTTTTTGAACATTTTTTTTATTTCCATGAAATAATGACACATATACAGTACATGATGATGATGATGAATGTACAAGCTGATTACGGATATATTGAAAAAAAGTCATAGGAAACAACAAATACATCTGCACACATATGTTTCTTAGATTGATGTGATGCAAAGGTGGCCTAAAACCCCATTCATTTCATTCATTATATTTTTTGCCGTCCGTTTTATATAATTGTTATAGATAATAAAACGGTTATCAAACATTAGGCCTATAGGCCTACATTGACCCAATGTCTGCTTAATGCAGGACCACTGTCGTATACATGTACATATATCTCTCTCATTTCTATGAAAAATAAGGCTGTAATGACTTCCTTCCTGTCAATAAAATATCTGCCTGTTTGTCAGTCTGTCGTAGACGATGGACCAACATTTAAAAAACATTGGTTCAATATCTCGTGTTTGTTGATATACATTTTTATAGCACTATAACAATCAGAGTTAAATCTACTTTAAATTTTCATTCACCATGTGGCGCCCGGGTGATACAATGTAGTCCAGTTTGATCAGATTTTGGGTACTGCCTTTCATATAGGTAACGCCCGGGCTTATAATACTGGGTTTTATATATACGTAAAACATGGTTTGATGATATTGTAATGGACCATATTTTAAAGAGGCCACCGCGTACGATGACACAATTTAAAATCATGTTTAATCCGCGTGGGCAAGTGACTGTACTTATCGCTAGATATAATGCTTTTAAATTAGGAAAATCACCAAGATAGTTTTTAATCGAAGACTATATTTGTATTTATATGTATGTACATATGTATAAGATATGTATATAAACTGAAAGTGCACGTACCATCTGCAAGTAAAAGTACCATACTAATAATATTACCGCGGCCTCTATCGTTGATACTGAAAGTGTTGGTAGTCGTAGGAACCACCACCTTAATCAGGTTTGGGTCAAGTCGTTTATAAACACCCGCGTGTTTATAAATGGGCGGGCAATATATATACATAATAATCAATATATATAATCAGATAATAATCTACAGTTTTGTAAGGTACATTATTGTATAACTCACATAGGAAGTAAGATCAATGTCCGAAATCTGCGAGTTTAGCTCTTGTATTGTGCCCTAAATCGTGTGTACAAAAAAAGATGCCACACAGAAAATACAAATTACGCTTACAATTTGACCATCACTATATCCACCACCTTATGGTATTAGCAGAGTGTACCCCCAACGTATATCTTTTTTAGCAATGACACTTTAAGGAGGTGGGGGTCAGTCGTCATAAAATCTATTTTTGACGATTGTTACCAATTAAAGCATAGTATTTCACAGATTCTGCTTCTCAAGTTCATCACTAAGTAGTGATGTGCTGTGTCAATTTATACATTATATACGTCATATTGGCCGACCGTTTTTAAATGCCGGGGTGTTAATAAACACTAGCCGAAAGTGCGTTGCGAGTGCTTAAAAACACGCAGCGGTTTTTAAATAGGCGGCCATTTAGAAACGTCTGGACCCGTACCTCGGCGTGTGTTTTGCCATGCGACAGCTTCACGAGCTGAGGCTGGCCCATGCATTTTCAGGCCCGTGCCCAGGAATTTTTGAAGGGGGGGGGGTATAATTTTGAATTGCTGGGGTATTTTCGTTAATTGGACTCCCTGTGAAATACTGCTTTAATTGATATTTAGTGTTGAGCGAAGGGGAAACGCAGGTAAGGAGATCTGGGGGCATGCCCCGCGATTATTATTTTATTTTTGTAGCTGCAAATTGGTCAATATGGTGGATTCTGGAGGATGTTGCTGGGGTAAATTGTCAGTTTTGTGGTCACAGGTGTGTGTGTGGGGGGGGGGGGGAGTACGACCCTTTTGACCCTTCTCCCCCCCTCCCCCTCCCCCCTCCCCCAAATGATGGGCCTTATTTTAAACGAAGGGTGTCAATTCTATAATAGCGATGTATGTAAAAAGTTTTTAATTGTCGGTATTTTGGTAGGTAACATATTACATAAATCGACGTCAGAATAGCCCACCCTGTCTATGTTTGTTCTCCTTTAGCAGCATCTAATACATTAATACATCAGCCAACAAACGCCCAGTGTAAATAAAACACCACTATCATCACCCAGCATGCACCTGTGTGACCTCTAGAGGTCACGACTCACTGATTTAACACGTCATCTCAAACGTCACGTCACAGCCATGAACCAATGCTGGTTTAATGTTGGGCCAGCGCCTAACATTGAACCAGCATTGGGTCAACGTTTCGTCTTTTGTCAGGGTATTGCTTGTTCATCGACGTCACTGTTTCACATGCCACGTGTTCTTTACAGCAGGTCAACAAACGCTAGGTTAATGCTGGGCTAACGTCTGCGAAGCTGGCCCAGCATCAAACCAGATTTGGATCAAGTCTTTAAGGGTGTCCACCTATAACCCCCTCCCCCCATTGAACCACGTGTTCTGTACAACAGATTTGACACAACCATCAAAATTATACATATCTGACACTAATTTCATCATTATTTTCATGGATTTCTCATATAAGCTCCCCAGAAAGGCATTCTTGACACAGACACACTCTGATATATATGTATTGCGAGCCTTGAAATTCAATACGAATTGAACGGAATTGTGTTGCCGTAGTAGAAAGATTAGTTTCGTGATATTTTCGTGGACAGATATTTATCACTACACAGAGAGACAACCTTGACGGGACATATTTTACTTCAACTGATATCACTTTCTTGCGAGCAGTGGAAGTTGAAACGAATTGAACACGATTTAGTTGCTGTGAAAGTGGGACGTAAATTTACATAGTAGCATTGGGAATCATTTGGGCACGTAAAAATGACGTCATATAGCTGTCTAAAACAGCACAACATTCTGTGTATTGTGTGTATCTGTATGAGCCTCGTTCTGGCTGTCCCCACCAATCACAGAAAAGGAGACCACGAGAAAAAATCTGAAAAATCAGCAGAAAATGTGGCGAGTTCATCAAAAAACGAGATGAGATCATCAGAGGACGAAACAAAAGAGACCAAATTCGGGATGTTTGTTGTTCAGCCTAATTCAGAAGGCACATATGAGAAGAGCTTGGTGAGATACATGGTCTTTTATTTTAACTCTTTTAGTGTGGGGACCGTCTATGTACATCAGATTCTGACGTCTGTAGACGTTAGATTCTGACGCATATAAACGCATAACATTGGTATTCAAATGAAGCGGCAAGAGCTGACTAAGTCATTTATGATGCTTTTGAAATGACAAAAAAACCTTTGGTCTCCATGCTTTAAACAAAAAATATTTCAGCGATATTATCATGATTATTATCTCAGAGGACACGACAGCCTCATAACATAGGTATTCAAATGAAGCGGAAAGAGCTAACAAATATATTTAGAATGATTTCAAATTTAAAACAAACTTTAATGTCCATGGTTTAAACAAAAACATTGCAAAAACACATTGTATTATGATATTTTTCTGTCATATTATCATGATTATTATCCGAAAATAATAACGCGACGTTCAAGCAGCGTGTCTAATTTTTGTTTTATTTTATTTTTATAGCTCAACTGTGCTAAATTATGTCAAATTTGTGTTAGACGTAAGCTGATTAATTTTAATGACTGCCAATTGTGGATCTGGCTAATATTTGAGTTTCTAACTTATGTTGACTGATTTTCATACACACGATAATGATAACACAGGCTACACATTTGATTAAATATGACTTATCATTTATATATCTGGTGGGCAGTGTCATCTCTTCATCTCACCATCATCAGGATGTTCTTCTGGCCAGCTTAGCCTATATGTGCACAAAGGTGGCCATTTCGTCATTTTAATTAAATATTGCATTGTCTTTACACGATGGAATAAGTAGCGATTGTTAAACTATGGTCTCATTATATTTATCATTTAGTCACCGTTTTTATTTGTTTGTTAGAAACAGTTTTTATTGTTTTGTTGATACGATCCGTTTGTTAAGTATCATTTTTACAGTTACATTATATTTGGTAATTTATTCACCCTTTTTATTTGTATTGTTTTTCACAGTCAGATAAGAAGTGTTTGTTCAGTTACACCACAGGAGAGGGGTCCGAGGAGGTAAGCGATACGAGACACATTCACCCAATGCTGGTTTAATGCTGGCCCAGAGTCGCAGACGATCGGCCAGCATTAACCCAGCATTGGGTAAACGTAACGTATTTTCGGAATCTGATTTTTATACAACAGTTTATTTCGGTGCAATCGACATTTTCAAATGTTATCATAACTAGAAAAACGGCGAGTAATTCAATTTGTAATTCTAATTTGATATTGAATATTTGGATTTATGCAATAACAGGCAAATTTCTGAAAAAATGAAAAACTATTAACCCTTATTAAATTTTCAGTCACTGGAAGTTGTGTCTCGCTACTGCGACCTACAATTTCAAGTGGCTGAAAATTACTAATATTTGTTTAATTTGAGCACACATACTTGCGAATATTTATGAATATATGATTTTGAGAATACTGATAAAACAAATTATGTCGTGATCAGCAGGACAAGGGTTAAAGTGTCACGCAGCATTGAAAGTGTTGCATCTATATCAGCTCAAATCAAAACAAATACAAATGGCCGGGTCTATTTGATATTTGACCGATCTGGTACCAGAGTTATTGGTGGTTCACTTTATACACACTACTGATCAAAGGAATCCCCATGTGACGTCATTTACACTACTGATCAAAGGAATCCCCATGTGACGTCATTTACACTACTAATCAAAGGAATACCCATGTGACGTCATTTACACTACTCGTCCCTCTGGAGCAACAAGGTGCCAAGTCCATTTTTCATTGAAAAGTCACCCCGAGTGCAACAATGTTACGTTGGCACTTTGTTGATCAGACGCATGGGTTTAAAAATACAAAATAAAAATGTGCCATTGTAAGTTAGGACCTTCTTGTGCGAATTGCCTTTTATTTTAACATCTTTGGTGACATTTGAAAGAAAATCCTAAAACAAGATGGCACCTTGTTGCAGTAATCAAATATTGCCTTGACCCAGTGGGTAAACTATATAAAATATGTACACATATTAGGCATCACCACCCCATCCAATAAACTAAACTGAACTTCTTGACTTATTTATTATCTCCCATCTTGTGCCACATATTTATGGCCCGGTCTAGGTCAATTTTTGTTAAGTGTAACAAGGTGCCATCTTGTTTTAGAACATTTTTTTCAAATCTGATAAAAGTATATATTTCGTCTGTGCAGTGATACCAGCTGGTCTGTGTAGGCTGTGATAACTTAGTTGTCTTTGTATACTGTGTGTGTGTAGGCAGTTCTCACCTGTTTCATGTGTCACTTAACCGCAACAAGGGGACCAAGTCAAATATGGTATCAGTGCAACAAGGTGCCATCTTGTTTTAGGACTTTCTGTCACATGTGATTTGGACATGTTGGAATTAAAAATAAGTTGCACAAGAAGGTTACAACTCACGTTATCACCTCTTATTGGCTACTTTTTAAGCCTTCCTTTTCCATCAACAATGTGCTGAAGTGACTTCAGCGCATTGTTGCACTCTGAGTGACTTTTCAATCAAAAAATTACTTGGCACCTTGTTGCACCAGAGGGATACCCAGAGGCTGCAAGACAATGAAGGGAGATTCTCTCTCGTACATGTGACGTCATTGTGTTTTTTTTCTATTACAGACCTGGATTCTTGAGATACCCAGAGGCAGCAAGACAGTGAAGGGGGATTCCCTCTCCTACATGTGACGTCATTGTATTTTTTTTCTATTACAGACCTGGATTATAGATCTACCTAGAGGCAGTAAGACAGTGAAGGGGGATTCCCCGTGGGCCTGTGTCGTCAGTGTTAGGGGACATTCCTCTAATCTACACTTTGATCATTTCTCCCTACAAGCTGTGGGAATGACGTCAACGTTTGGGGCAACACTCCAGGTTAGTGTGAATAATCAAGAAAATAGCGTGTACATAATATTAATCAATACATCTTGAAGCGATGAAATTGTGTTGTACAAACTATGCAGACCTTGGGTTTTTTCTCACTTTTGAATCATCATAAATAATAATTTGAATACCTATGTTATGACCGGTCTACGGCTATTAGAAATATAATAATTCTTTCTGTGCGGGGATCGACGTTACCACAGAATCTGCCGTCTACAGACGTCAGATTCTGTGAGGGTTAAAGTGCAAATCACGGATATGGCCGTTTTTAACCTGAATAATATTGGACGGAGAAATGCGCAGCAATTTTTTTTTGATCACAACTGTGTATATTTTATCATTTTTACCAAATTAAATTGTGGATCGCGGTAGCGAGACAAACGTTGAGGTTGATAGAACTCACTCACTCACTCACTCACTCACTCACTCACTCACTCACTCACTCACTCACTCACTCACTCACTCACTCACTCACTCACTCACTCACTCACTCACTCACTCACTCACTCACTCACTCACTCACTCACTCACTCACTCACTCACTCACTCACTCACTCACTCACTCACTCACTCACTCACTCACTCACTCACTCACTCACTCACTCACTCACTCACTCACTCACTCACTCACTCACTCACTCACTCACTCACTCACTCACTCACTCACTCACTCACTCACTCACTCACTCACTCACTCACTCACTCACTCACTCACTCACTCACTCACTCACTCACTCACTCACTCACTCACTCACTCACTCACTCACTCACTCACTCACTCACTCACTCACTCACTCACTCACTCACTCACTCACTCACTCACTCACTCACTCACTCACTCACTCACTCACTCACTCACTCACTCACTCACTCACTCACTCACTCACTCACTCACTCACTCACTCACTCACTCACCACTCACTCACTCACTCAATCACTCACTCACTCACTCACTCACTCACTCACTCACTCACTCACTCACTCACTCACTCACTCACTCATTTCTCGCTCGCTCGCTTGCTCGCAGGACCACTCAATCACTCGCTAACTCGTTTACTCATCCATTTAATTTATTTCAGACATTACAATAATTGGTGTCTTTTTCTAAACAGGATGAGAACAAGCTCGAACTGGGACCGGCAGAATTTGTTTACAATCGCACAAAATTGATAGGTAAGTTAAACTGTGTTAAAGAATGCATTTATTTGACATTTTGAAATGTAGGAATTGCTTCTGAATCTCAAGATGAAGAAAAAGAGAGGGATACATGAGTGCTGGGTGTTAAACATAATGATTAACGCATTAACCCTTTCAAGCCTGAATTTACTATTGTCATCTTCATCCACTACAAGCCGCAAATTGCTGTCGCAATTCTCGACTTGTAGTGGATGAAGATGGTTTGAAGTGGGTGAAAAATTGATGAGAATTACCATGTATTGGTAAACCAGTTTCATGTAAATTTTCATTCTAAAATCCTTAGTTGTAGAAAAATAAGTCTGTTTTCAGGGACGTAAAATGATGCTTTAATGCATCGTGAGGGCTTAAAGGGTGAGGACTTAAAGGGTCTTCAACCTTACAACGCTGAAATATTTATATATAAACAATGGAGATCAAAGGGTTTTTTCAATTCGAGATCACCATTAAGGTCTTAGTTAGCTCTTTGCATAAATGTCTTAGTTCCTCTCTTCATTTGAATACCTATGTTGTGGTTCTACTGTCATTATAAATATTTTAATTATTTCAATGGGGTATCTACATTAGACGGAATCTGACGTCTGATGAAGCCAGATTCTGACGTCTAAAGTCGGTCCCCTCGCTCAAAGTGTACATAATATAATGATTAACGTCTTAAATATGCCATGTTGGTAAAATATTGGATTGAGATAACAAATATGCGTAATTTCCATCCACTTGAAGCTGCGGGTCGCTGCAGTGAGACACAGCTTCAATATCCAATATGACGCGTAAATAGTTATTTAAAAATATTAAATATATTATCTTTACACAAAAAGCGATTTAACGGATATAGCTCAACAATATTGTATGAAATTAACATACGAGTTGTATTTTTTTTAGTTCGTGACGGACCTCATTTTGACAACGGTCTTTCCATGGTTTCACTTTACGGCAATACATCACCTGAGAAGACTGACCTGTGAACGGTTACGCATCGAGAAATATGAATAAATTATAATATCTGGGTAATTTACACATTTAGTTATCTGTGAAGGATGAGTACATAATAGATGATAGTATTATTGACAAGAGTCACAATAGCTTGCAGTCGTCAAAGAAAACATTATATCGTTTTGTTTAAGCGGTTTTAGATTCATACTGAGATTTTTGACAAACAACATTTGTGCTAAATCGACAGAAACGTTCCCAATAAAAAATGTTTGTGCTGAGAGGGATTCGCCAAGTAAACTTAAACCGCTAGCGCGTTTTTAATCCGTTTTTTTAGCCGTTTAAATCTCAATTATTGAGAACAAAATGTGTGTTTAGACAAGATTTGCAGATGTTTATTCTCAAATTAAACAAACCTGAGTAATTCCCACCCTCTTGAATGGGTGAAAATGTAGATTATTTTATTTGGTTTAGAGGTTTACGGGTGATAGCGGCTGTATGTGCTACCGCTATTATGAAATAAACGCATATTACTCTCAATAAATAACTTTAACTAAAACAACCCTTTGAAATATAACTTTTTGTGATAAGTGTGAATCGTTACTAAATTTCTTGATAAAGATTTGTTTGTGCCAATGTGTATTGATAGAATTTTTGTAAAATAAGAAGTTATTTGTATTTTGCCGGGAGAGGTCTTAGTAAATATCACTTTGTGTTGAAAATGAATCGCTAGCGCGAATTCACGACTGTCTAGAGAATTGTTAAGAATTGTAGCCGTACTGCTTTTATACCTAAACTATTCCATAAACATCATGTACACTCGTCACTTAATCATGTCATCACATCTATATACAGTTGTTTATTATTATGTCACCTCCTTGGATTTGAAAGGGTGTATCTGCCAGTAGAAGTGTCAGATACACCCTTCATATCCAAGAGGGAGATATTTATTATCATCCCATGCAGTAAAATGGTTTATTTTGTGTACATATATTGCGGGTACATGTTTTGTCAATTATACCTACATTATATCTCACGACACATCATGCTCATCAATGTATATATTATCTGATAGAATATAATTATTTATTTTGTGTATTATATATGTGAGAAATAAAGTATGTACGGGTGCATCTCTCATCGCCCAGGAGTCTTTCAATGGATACCATGAGTTATCTGTTTGTTTTTCATGTATTTTTATGTACCACTTAGCATATTTTTTGAGAAAAAAAGAAATATATAAAATAAGAAAATATATATATATAATTCTTGAAGTTTAGGATACCATCTTTTTTGCTGTTTTATTTTTCTATCTTGTTGTAATGATTTGGAAATATGATGGTCCTTTAAAAAAATATAATGCATGAAAGGGTCCTCTGTCAAACTTTCCTTTGATAGATTGGATAGTATTCTAGTATCGGCAAATTCCAGTGGACCGGCACTGATTTTGAGCTCCGTGGTTGCTCCAGACTTACCCGCTATAAGCAAAGGATTTCTCCGTTTTCTATGGATTTTTAAGTTTTAAAATTTCGACGATTTTATTTTTGTCATTTTTATGGGTCTTTGTTATCTTTTACATTTGCACAAACCACTGTTTTCTACTTCTTTACCCTTAGCCCTACAAAGTGTTTTTTAATTTGAAATCATCGTAAATATCTCAGTTAGCTCTTTCTGCTTCATTTGAATACCTATGGGCTGCGGTCATTATTATTGAGTATATCTTTCAGTACGTGGGTCGTCTTTAGACGTCAGAATCTGAAGTCTAAAGACGTCAGATTAACAAAATATACCTAATTTTGATGTTATTTATACAACAATGTGTAATTATATCACCAAAATAAGTATTTAAAAATCCGGACTCTAGATCATTTAGCGCAGTATCGCGAATTGTGCTTTGTATGGTATACATCAACGTTTAAAATATATTTTCATAAAAAAAAAAAATTCTCAGCACTATCACATGTCCATCTTTATCAGGTCAGCTGTGTTGTCCGTTGAACTATATACCGACTCCATGCTATATATATCTGTGACGGACGAGTGAAGAGACAAAGGGGCCCGCCCAGTGTGGATGTTTATAAAGGTATCAACTGTGTCAACACAGGGCTCAAACCTGAACCCCCGGCACGATACACATAGTCTACCCGCAAACACCAGATCATGAGCCGCTGTTGGTTTAATGTTGGACCAACGTCGGAAAAAGTGACCCAACATCAGCACTACGTCTTTCCAGAAATCAAGCTGACCCAACGTTGGTTAGATGTTGGGTCAACATCGAAAAAGGAAACGTCGACTCAACTGGTCAAAATACCTGTTGCTAGCTGGGATTGGAAGAAAATCAGATTCATTTACTTGATCAAACAAAATACACAGTTTTATGGTACAAATACTACGATACTTGTTTTTGATCAGGAGGCCCCCACTATCAAAGACCAAGGGCGGGGGCCCTAGGGTATTTTCACGCCAGCTTTCGGGGTTCGGTTCCCGGTCTCGGCGGTTTGAAAGAAACAAAAAATTGTTTCTTCCCCATCCACGTGTGAGAGTCAGTATTGTGGGGAGCCTCTGTGACCGAGAGGTAGCGTGCTCGACCTCAGACCACCAGGGCGCGAATTTCGAATCCTGTGTCTGGAAGACAGTGTCATCTCACCACCCTCAGGAGGTTCTCCTGGCCCAGTTTAGCCTATATGTGCACAAAGGTGGCCTAAAGCCCGATTCATTTCATTTCATTAAAGACCAATGAATGGTCTTTAGCGTGAAATACGTTATCTTGCTTAGATGTTGCGCCAGTGTTGTAGACGATGGCCAACATCTAAACAGCATTGGCTAAATGTCTTCCCAGCAAACAAGAGACGTTGAAGTAATGTTGGTTTGCAGTTGGACCAGCGCCGTAAACTTCAAAACTCAATGTCGATTTAATGCTGGGCCAGCGTTGTAGGCGGTGGAACAACATCAAACCAGCATTGAGTCAGCGCCTTGTGTTTATGGGTATGTGTTCTGAACCGAGACGTAAAATAGCTGAATTTAGTGATGCTCCAAATAATTCAAAAGGATGTAGTGCTATCTACGGCATCCTGCATTATAAATTATTCGATAGGAGTAGGGAATAATCTTGACTTCGGACTTCCTTCTCCCTCGTATGCAATAAAACTAGTCCGAAATGACGCTTCACTGATCGTTTATGCAACACAGAGTCTGTTATTACGGACTAAATAAAACCGAATTTTTTAGCACGAGTCATAAATGTCGCTAAAAAGTCATAAAACGACTTCATTATCAAACGAAGCCTATCACTGGATTATAGTTTATTTAATAACACTGTAGCCCAAATACTCATGGTTTCATCACATACACTAACGTTATGCATTCGGGCCAGGCGGAATGCGTGTGTCAACTCTTTTTGGCAGTGCAACATGCACATATGTGTAATACGCACCACAGTTTATTCAATAATAATAAATATTTTTTACCAGCATAGCCATAAAGGCTTGGTCACGTGGCCAGAGCTGGTATTTTTAAATTGATTTGAATCTTAGGCACGTGATTGGTCGAGATGATCACGAAGTGGCCACTTTAAAAGTGATCTATCACCCCTTCTACAGTATGAATAATTTTGTGAGAAATAAATTAAAGTTGTCACAAGATGGGGCACAAGTGTTTATTTATATGGGGTGATTGGCTATCATGTGACCCTCTGAGAGGGTCACATGATAGCCAATCACCCCATTTAAGGACATAATTATTCATACCATATAAGGGGTGATAGATCACCTTTAAATCTACAGGAGGTGAGGGGTGTATGCCGCGCCGAAGGAAAAGACGGACTCGTTTGCAGGCTACGGGCTGAGTTAAGGAGATAATAATTATAGTGTAGGGCCTACTTTATTCGTACTCTTACTACAGAAACAGCCACACATACATCTATTTGATATAATATGATGATTATATTATTCAGATATATATAATTACTATATGTGTAGGCCTATGTAGTTACTTCTGTAATACGAGTCAACAAACAAAGTCCGGCATCAGTGGATCTTGCATGGAGCTATGGGGTCGAACTCACAACCTTCTAATTCAGAATCAGACAACCACGGTCGCCTTCAGCAGGTAAAGGGTTATTATATTCATTCGTTCGTTTATTCATTCATTCATTCATTCATTCATTCATTTAAATTATCTCAAATGAAAGTTGCATGATAACGACCTTATTATAATGGATATGATCATTTTATATTGAATGAAATGATGCATACATGTGACATAGAGCTTAAAGGGGTAAAGGGAGATGGCTGCCACACTAAACGCGAGACGTCGATAGAGTGTTGGCCCACCGTCTGCGACACTTTCCCGACATAAATCCAACGTCAGCTCGACGTCGATCGGAGAGAGAGAGATTAATCACGCAAATAGTCTTGTCTATTTGTGTTTGGCCAATGTACCAATGTTGATTTAAGGTTAGCCCACCATCGGCGCCATTGGCCCAACATAAAACCAACACTGTGATAACGTTGGCTGTGGAGGGAGATTAATCAGACAAACATGCTTGTGGACGTGTCCCCATCTTATTGGGGCACTCTCTGCGTTGTACACGTGGAATATGTACTTTACACGTGTACACCATACAGCATCACAGGGACATAGAGTGACGTTATAACGGGAACAGATATTGTCGTCAGACAGATTCAGTCATTTGACAGCATTATTTATTTGATTATTTGCCAACAGTCAGGTAAGAATTTAAACTTCACATCATTTACATCATTTTTCACATCTTTTGCGTTGTTTTTAATAATATTTTTCTCTAATTCGTTTTAAATTTTGGGACAAAAGTTTGAAATGCCATGGAAATGTTTAACCCTTTAAGTGAACAGGTAATTTTTCGCATTTTTATCACCTGTAAGTAAGTGCAAATAACTTAGATGTATTAAATACTCTATTTGAATATATCAAATAAAGGCTCATATATTGTTGTATAATTTATTCTTCTTTTGTTATTTATATTGTTATACTTTGCCATGTAGTACATATGTAGGACATATACGGCATGTTTGTCATTCTGAACTGTTTTCTTCCATTTTACTTTCCTTTAAAACTGGAATTGTTAAATCAGCATCAAACGTTTGAAATTAATGACGAGAAACATGTCTATTTATGCGAAAGAGAAAAATGGTGTTAATTGATCAACCATTTCAAGCATGAATTTACCATTGTCATCTTCATCACTACAATCCACGAATTCCTATAGTAATTTTCGATTTTTAGTGGATGAGGATGATTTGAAGTTGATGGGAAAAGGAAACAAATATAGTATTTATTATGGAATCAGTTCTAGAAGAAAATTCCTTCAAAAACCCCCAGGTGTAAGAAATTACACGCGAAATGATGCTTTGATGCATCGTCAGTGTTGAAAGGGTTGGCATGTTTTTCTTAAATATTTCATGCATTAAACCAACATTGGTCAGTTTGAGTGTCATGCTATTTGTTTTGAAACTTGCCTAACCCCTAGATCACTGAGCTATTTAATTGTTCAGTCACTTGAAGTTGTGTCTCGCTACCGCGACACACAACTTCAAGTGGCTGAAAATGTATGTGGTTCGTGAAATTTAGGTCCCACCTTATATCATTGTTACAAGATTTAAGAGATATTTTATTAAAAAAACTAGCTTTATATCGGTGATAATGAAAACACAATACCGTAGTCGACATTAGTTATCCAAGGGTTAACCATTAGAGTGCTAGCAACGTCATAATATCCGTTTTCTGTATGTTTATTTATCCTCCAACCTAGAACATTTAAATGAGAAATAAAGATTTGATTTGCAGGATTGGCAATTATTTTGAATTCAATTGTACAGAAATATTTAGTTTTACACACTTGAAGTTGTGGGTCGCGGTAGCGAGACACAATTTCGCGTCGATAATATTTTAAATTATAAAATGTAGCGCTCTTACGGTTAAGAGCGCACATTTATACGGTCTTAGCACCACAAGGGTTAACATTAAAACCTTAGATCTTATCACATCGTACTGATTAACTGTCTGACTACTGGTTTAATGTTGACCAACCGTCTACAACGCTGGCACAACGTTAAATCAGCATTGGTACAGACGGACAGACAGACAGATATTTTATTGACAGAGAGAAAAGTCATTACCGACATATTTGTCATAGTAATAAGAGATATATGATATATATATATATATGATATATATAAGATATATGTACATATATATACAAGAATGTTAGTTTGTTAAAATCATATATGGCGATATACATGGTATGATAAACAACTAAAATCATGTTAGGTGGCATTGCTATAATAAAAACTGGGTATTTCTGTAATATAAATGACTACTTCTTAAAATAAAATTAAAAGGCATAGCCAAGATAACATGGGGGTCTATCATTTTGTTTCACGCACCAAAACCAGAGACAAAATAGCTACTATGTATAACATACTAATTATATATAGTGGCAAAAAAGACACTCTGGAAAGCGTAGAAACCAAAAATATATATACAAGTGCATAATTATGCTACAGTAACTGGAGTATGAAATAAGACAATGGTAAAAATGATATGGTATTTAAAAAATATATATATATATATATATATATATATATATATATAATATAAAGCAGTACAATTAATGTGGCAATCCGCGAAACAGGTAGCTCCGAGCCATGTGACCATGCAAGCACAGTCGCTATGAACTATGAGATTCCCAGATATTGACTAGTGGTGTAAACTTAACAACGTAATAACAGTACTACTACCGAAACACAATATATACTTACTAATAAAAGTCGGACATTGTGGTTCGTCGACTGCCAACAAAGTATAGCATCAGAACCATCCATATTATCGAGTGTTGCAGACTTAGTGATGTAATAACAATGACAATTACGGATAATAATTATGTGTGCCATTCACACAGGACATGGCACTCACACAATAACATTAAAGTTTATTTAATAAATTATTGATTTATTACCTATATGGCCCTCGCACAAAAAAACATTACAGCTTATTTTAATTCACTATATTGTTTATTTTATACCATTTCACTCACGACCTAGTTAGTACCACATACTCGGAGTTACATTCGAAAAAAACATTCCCGACCTCATAGAAAAAATCAGTTGACTTAGCAGCTCTGAAATCCTCCATAAGGCCCCACCTCGTCTGATAACAAAGGCGACGGAAACGTCCCTAGCCGGCCCTAAAAAGCCAAATAATAAATCCGAGAGCAACAGCCGTCCTGATAAGTGGTAATACCCAAGTCAGATCATAATGGCATGATAATATGGATAATATAGCGATAGGTGACTTTGATTTATTATACTCGGTGTTTTTAACAATTAATTTGTTTAAAACAACCATAGATAAATTGCGCTAGTGACTTCACCACTGTTATGTCTCTAGATGTCATAATTTGTAGAAACATTTCAGTTGTCGGCTGTATATTGATAGTTGCGGTTACAGAGTTAAACAAGATTTTGCGTTCATTATTCATAGCGTTACAGTAGAGAAGAAGATGTATTTCGTCGTCAATTTCGTTTAATTCACACCTT
Organism: Flabesymbios commensalis; assembly: GCA_964017125.1. Classification (NCBI taxonomy): domain Eukaryota; kingdom Metazoa; phylum Annelida; class Polychaeta; order Terebellida; family Flabelligeridae; genus Flabesymbios; species Flabesymbios commensalis. The sequence goes on from OZ024908.1 coordinate 5,016,537, forward strand.
GAGCATATTCGCTGGTTTATTGGAGTGATTGGATTATTGTACCGTCCTCTTTCTATATTTAGATCATGTGAGCTCATTCGGTATCTCGCCATTGATGTTATGAGATGGTTACCCCTTGTGTGTAAGATATATGGTTCAACACAGAAATATTTTTTTACTAATGCATATGTGCGCAGCTTACTCGAACTCTCAATATCTTTTCTCCACTGCTGTGTAAATATTCTAACAATTGATTCTTAAAATAAAAGCATGAATTTATTTGAAACACAGCGTCTATTGTATCCTATGTATCATTTATGATGCCTAAAAATACAGAGTTTTCGTAAAATGAAAGCTCTTTTTATCGGACACAAAATAGATTATTAATCTTAGGCGAATCCCAAGCTATGTAATTCGTGGTTTGTTCGGATCTCGATTTGTTTGTAACAGTCTCTTTTAGCAATGAAATCTTGTTTTTGAATATATTCAACCATGTGTCAGTGGTTTTTTAGATTATGACTTCGATTGACATCGCCGACATCGATCCGGTCGCAGTCACGTGGCTAAGTCCACTTCAAATTCTTATATTATCGCTCACGCTGAATTCGTGTTTTTATTAACTATTATTTATAGTATTATCCGTACGCGCTGTTAATCAAATGTCAAAGTTACTTGAGTCTAGATTGTGTCTAGACTCGGCTCTAATTGTTACTCTAACTGTTAGTAGACTCAGACTATACTATAGACTAGTATAGACTATGGCCATAGGCTCCTGGCCTAGCCGCCCTAGGCCAGGGCTAGGACTAGACTTTGGTCTAATTCATTTTAAATCTAATAGTGTAATTCTAGACATTGCACATTACAAAATTGTGGCTGTCTACAAAAACGTATATAGGCCTAGTCTAATCGCTTTTCGTTTCATTTCATGAAATCAAAAAATTTGCGCTGCTTAACCTCATTTTCATGGAATTAAAATTAAAATATATGATGTAGACTAGTCTACCATAAGACTGGTTGAATCGTCATTATTAGTGTAATAGTCGGCAGCACTTCCAGTCACTAGTGACATATTTTTGGAGTGACAAATTCATAATACAAAATTCATCTGGATTAAATTTGGTTTGGACTGTTCTTTCATGATTTTAATAAAATGTAGTCTAAAAAATATACAATCTTAGAAATTTAAGCGCTAGTGTTAACTTTAAATTAAGTTAAAAGCACAATGACCATATAATTTTGATTTAATTTAAATCAATGAGAGTGGTGATAGTTCACCAGTTTTAAATTTGATTTAAAATAGCAAGATTTGATGAACTTTTTGAGGAGATAACCAATTGCACATAAAAAATTTGTAGCTGTCTATACTTTATTTTTATATGACTATAAAGATCTAAAAATAAAATTTATGTTACAAATAATTTTAATAGTTTGTGTATATATTTGATAACAGCTTTGCGTGGTTGTTATTGAATCTGTCTGACCAATTATTTGGATTATGACCCTTATCTTTGTCTCATTGACATTGTTGGCTTTCCATGTGGTCTAGTCAGTCTCTAAACCTTACATTATCGTTCACTCATTCTTTGTTTCAATCGTGAATTTCCGTTGTTATTAAATTATCAAATTTAACAAATTGAGCATAAAACAAGAATTCTCATAATGCAGAGTAACACTGATCGGTTTCTCATTTATTAAACATTTGCGGAATAACATAATGAAAAAATCATTTGCATTTTTGCATCCAAATTTGGGTTTGGATGATGCTTCCATAACTTTTAATATGTCAAGGGAGATGGAAAATAGTTTCATCTTTGTTATATAAAAATTTTGGTTTCATTCAGGTGAAAAAGTACTATGTTAACTTGTTGTGATTCGCTGAGTAAAAATTTGAGATGGCGTTCACTTTAGACAATATTAATTTTATAAATCGACGATAATTGTGTCAGAGAATTTGTTTAACAAGGATTGATTAACTCTTGAGGCGATAACCACTTGAGCTGCTTTTATGCTAGTTTGTGGTTGACTCACTGATTCCTTTCAGGAACTGTTTTCCTGTGGGCCATTCTTTGGCATTGCCACTGCGGCCTTATGGGGTTTCAGATAGGTCTTGTTGTCAGGAACATATGTTTTTGGCCTTTTTCCTCGTTGGGAGTTTCATCCTTGTTACTTAAATTTTTTGGGTACATTTTATTGTGTGATTTGCAGGGTCAACTTTATAAATTATCTTGATAAGAAGATTGATTCTTGTTGTGATTCGCTGAGTAAACATTTGAGATGGTGCTCACTTTAATGCAATAGACAATATTAATTTTATAAATCAATGATAATTGTCTCAGAGAATTTGTTTAACAAAGATTGATTAACTCTGGAGGCGATAACCACTTTGGCTGCTTTTATGCATTTATGCCAATTTGTGGTTGACTCACTGATTCCTTTCAGGAACTGTTTTTCCTGTGGGCCATTCTTTGGCATTGCCACTGCGGCCTTATGGGGTTTCAGATAGGTCTTGTTGTCAGGAACATATGTTTTTGGCCTTTTTCCTCATTTTTTGGAGTTTCATCTTTGTTACTTAAATTTTTTGGGTACATTTTATCGTGTGATTTGTAGGGCAAAAATTTCCAAATAATATAAATAAATAAGAGGAGCAATTGTTGTTTCTAGGATTTGATTTAGCAAGAATTGATAAACTCTGGAGGCGATAATCACATTGGCTGATGCCAATTTGTGGTGGACCCACTAATTCCTCTTTGATTGGAGTTTTCCTTTTTTTTTGTTACTTTTGGTCAATGAAGCATACATACCAGCCACTCTTAATCTCAAATTAAAATATACAATATTAGTGCTCATAAGGATATTTAAAAATAATTCATGTTAGGAAGTTAAGATTTAACGTTCTCATTAGTAATAATTTAAATTAAGGTTAAGAGATATAGTTGATAATTTCTTGATTTCATTTTATATAATTAATGCAATTATGCCAATTTGTGATGACTCTGGAATAATCCCAGGGGCTGGTTTTCCTGTAGGCCATTCTCTGGCTTTGCCAAAGTGACCTTAGGTTTCAAGTGGATCCTACGAAGTTATGTTTTGGGTCACCTTTAATTTCCAAATAATATAAATAAATAAGAGGAGCAATTGTTGTTTCTAGGATTTGATTTAGCAAGAATTGATAAACTCTGGAGGCGATAATCACATTGGCTGATGCCAATTTGTGGTGGACCCACTGATTCCTCTTTGATTGGAGTTTTCTTTTTTTTGTTACTTTTGGTCAATGAAGCATACATACCAGCCACTCTTAATCTCAAATTAAAATATACAATATTAGTGCTCATAAGGATATTTAAAAATAATTCATGTTAGGATGTTAAGATTTAACGTTCTCATTAGTAATAATTTAAATTAATGAGAAGAGATATAGTTGATAATTTCTTGATTTCATTTTATATAATTAATGCAATTATGCCAATTTGTGATGACTCTGGAATAATCCCAGGGGCTGGTTTTCCTGTAGGCCATTCTCTGGCTTTGCCAAAGTGACCTTAGGTTTCAAGTGGATCCTACGAAATTATGTTTTGGGTCACCTTTTTCTTTCTAAGTTTTCTTCTTTGTTGTTTGTTTTGTAAAGCTTAGTGATCCAGCTGCTTTGAAATTAAATAATAATAACAAAAAAAAAAAAAAAAAAAAAAAAAAAAAAATGGCCACAAGAATTAAATCTTTCATCATTCTTACTTAGATATATATATATATATAATAAATAATTTGTAAATTAAAATAATTCGGAAGAGTATCCAAGTGTAGGAGTGTAAGGTAAAAGCAATATAATTATTCAATTAAACTACTGCAAGAACATATTATTGTCAATAAATACAAGGTCAGTTACAACAAGACTTGGCCAGTTGTTACAGGCCGCAGTAATTATTGCATGCCTTATACGCCAACTACATGATTCTCTCTGTCTAGCTTGATTAATCTAGCATCAGGACTTGCGCCAGCTGCTGAAATCAGTGCTAGTAATGATAGACAGGATGCATCCGGACTTGCGCCAGATGCAATGAACTTCATGAAGAACCAAACATATGATTATTCATTTGTTAGTTCGGCAGGACTTGCGCCAGCTGTTCTAACTATAGCAAACATGATGGGGAGTGATATGCCAACTGGATTTGCGCCAGCTGCTGAAATCAGTGCTAGCAAGGATGGGCAGGATGCAATAAACTTTGTGAAGAACCAAACATATGATTTTTCATTTGTTAGTTCGGCAGGACTTGCGCCAGCTGTTCTAACAATGGAAAACAGGATGGGGAGTGATTTGCCAACCCGATTTCGGCCAGCCGGTTTTTTGATACAATATCCACAAGCTCATTCTTACAGGTGGAATTAGTTTATTCTAGCATCAGGATTTGCACCAGCTGCTGAAATCAGTGCTAGCAAGTATGGGCAGGATGCATCCGGACTTGCGCCAGATGCAATAAACTTTGTGAAGAACCAAACATATGATTTTCCATTTGTTAGTTCGGCAGGACTTGCGCCAGCTGTTCTAACAATGGAAAACATGATGGGGAGTGATTTGCCAACCCGATTTCGGCCAGTCGGTTTTTGATACAATATCCACAAGCTCATTCTTACAGGTGGAATTACTTTAAATGTGAATGATTTATGTCCTTTTTCTTCTCCCGTAGAAGAGAAGAAAAAGCTAAAATTTTACTTTTTCGTCAATAACTGCGTGAGTAAGAAAATAAAATTATTATTATTATTATTTTTTTTTTTTTTTTTTTTTAGAATTCTTTAGTTCTTGCTTTTGAATGTATATGTAAACACCATTTTTAGTGAATACAGCAATACTCAAGATGTGGACCATTTCCTCATGTTCCTAATTTGCTTCAAATCCTTCTAAATCTATGTTTTGTGGTCTTCTTATGTTTTCAAAGTGTGTCTGCAATACCTAGGTCAGCTCAAAATGAGGTCTGTATACTTCTGTTGTCAGATTTTACACTTACAGAAAATAAAATTCCACTGACATATAAATCCAGCCAGTCAAAACACTACTCAGACTTGCTTCAGGAATTATAAATACAATAGATGTTATGATAATGTGTCCCTTATTATCTACATTTGGAAATTTTAATTATTCGGTTATCTATTCATTACATGTAAATTTCAAGTTTCACTTCTGTAGACATCCTAATTTTAATTTAAAAACTAAATTTCAGACTATATAGCACTTCACTATTTAGAATTAGTGTTGTTTCTGATGCCGCAAGTAATGGTGGATTAGACAGATGAGAGGTTGGAATTCATATGTGCTCTTACGATGCATTCGTAAGTTTGTGTTGTGGGGGTCAGACACTTTGTGTCTGTGTGCCGTTTTCATACCCTCCTCAACAACAGATAATCTTGTTTAATAATGTTATTGATAGATTTTGTCAATATTATGTAATTTGTATGTAATGATACAAGAGTCAATGTTCATTAATATATTAATGTGAACAATTAGTAGATTGTTATTGATAGGTTTGGTTTTGTGTGAACAATTACTAGATTGTTATTGATAGTTTGGTTGATATTATCTAATTTGTTTGTAATGATACAAGAGTCAAAGTTCACATTTAAATAGTAGATTAGATCAATCAGAGACATGTATAAATATTCATAGTAGATTAGATCAATCAGAGACATGTATAAATAGTCCTAGTAGATTTGATCAATTTGAGACATGTATAAATATTCATAGTAGATTAGATCAATTAGAGACATGTATAAATATTCACTGGTTAATCCTGTTAACTGACTGTCAAGTAAATTTATACCTATTTTGGTCTTAGGGCTTCACTCTGTTACAACCACGTTTACATTAACAACATTTGAAGTGAAGCCCTTTTTATTTGTAGTCGTTTAATTTGATGTTTATTTTTAATAAACAAATTTTCCCCATTTTATGTGTCTGTTTTTTGTGCGATAAAAATTGTTTTCTGTTGATTACAACAGTTACACGCACCCTCATAATGTCTCGGCACGTGGTTTCACTCTGCTGGATCTTCTTGGTAACCATGGTAACAGTGTACTGTGAGAGGCAAGTTTGTAGTACGCGACACATCCATAAAATCTTGCTTTATCCATGGCACGGTTTAGGAACCGTACGATAGAAATAATACATTTCAAGTATATTTGAGACACTTATCACACTATATTATTATGGCATCAAGACCATAAAGGTACGTAGATCATATATCTATTCTTATATTTACAAAATTAGGCTGTTAACGGATATAATGCTGTGTAATTGAAATGCCATTTCTAAATTTTAAGTTTTGATATGAACTCCTCCAGCCGTGCTATGGTAAGCCAATTATGCCATAAACTATTAGCACATTTAAAATGAGGTGTGAATTACAATCAATTAATTATAATTTGTATGGTGTAGGCTTTGCAACAGAAAAGGTTACTACACAATTGGAGGCACAATAATATATGAAATATTAATTGAATGAAAGTGTAGAGTGGACTTTTTTACTGTTTTTCTCATACCCCTCCCATATGTGTGGATCTTATTACAATATCCAGAGCTCTAAAATTGGTTTCATGTCATGTAGTCTGTGATACTTGATGGCTGTGTGAAATTTCAGGTAGAAAAACCAAGCAGAAGTTTGTTATTTTGACGTTATTCTTATATCCATGCTAAGTCTAAGATCCATGGACGAAGGCTGACAGAATATGTCCTCCTTCATCCACGGATGGTGTATATCTACAGTATTTGGCAGTTTACGTCAGTTTAATGTTGTTTTTTCACCTCAATGGATAAGTGTATGTAAGATCCATGCATGTAAGGTGGCTTATCATGCACCCTTTCATCCATGGGTCTATTTATTTATTGAAAATAGACTTTTTTACTGTTTTTCTCATACCCCTCCCATATGTGTGGACCTTATTACAATATCCAGAGCTCTAAAATTGGTTTCATGTCATGTAGTCTGTGATACTTGATGGCTGTGTGAAATTTCAGGTAGAAAAACCAAGCAGAAGTTTGTTATTTTGACGTTATTCTTATATCCATGCTAAGATCCATGGACGAAGGCTGACAGAATATGTCCTCCTTCATCCACGCAGGGTTCCCCACAGAAAAAAAAATCATCCGGTCGTTATCTTGAAAATCTTAACTTAGCGCGCGCGAGCAGCATGATAAAATATTTACTGTTGCACGCGCGCGCGCGATAAAAAATATCAAAGTTTTTTCATTTGTGTTGTTTGCCTGACTGTTTGTGTGCCGTCACCATACTCCAGCATACCCAGCATACGTCAGAGTTATGTAATTTTGATTGAATTTGAGTAGAATGGTCTAAAAGTGTCTGAAGTTGATAATTTGTGCAATAGAAAGTTCCTAGAAGAGTCTCATCTTAATTTGTGAAAATAAGAAAGTTCGCTTGTTTTGAATTGTCTGTCTGTTATTTTGTCTTGTTCATTTGTGAGTTGTGTATTTGAGTGTAGGCCTATGCATGTTTTCTTGGTGTTTTATGGGTTTTTGTTTGTTGGTGAGAGTTATTATTCTGTTATTTATAATTGTTGTTGTGTATGCCTGATAAGGTTTGTGAGTTAGTATCACTCACTCACCAACGCGCTGACACTTTGGTGAGTGACAACGAACGTGTCGTGGTGACTGGCAACGCTAGAAGTGTTGGCCCGTCCGCCAGCGTCGCGCCAATGCCGGCTCAGCGCTGTTAGCGCTGGACTGACATTGGCACAGCGGTGGACTGGCCACACTGTGACAGCACTTTCTGTCAGCGCTGCTTCTGCCTACACCTATGTTATGTAGCATACAGCACATGACGGGTTGCCCATAGGTGGGGGATTATGGAGGGGGGAGAGGGGGGGTGTTAGCACGTATCTTGTCTTACTTGTACACGCTGATCGCTAAACCAACACAGACGGGACACTGGCGACGGGAATATTAGCTAATCTGCCAGCTAGATAACAGCCGGATGTGACCTATTACATGCTGGTCGGCATAAAATTCATCCGGTCGGCATGCCGGCATTTCCGGCACTGTGGGGAACCCTGTCCACGGATGGTGTATATCTACAGTATTTGGCAGTTTACGTCAGTTTAATGTTGTTTTTTCACCTCAATGGATAAGTGTATGTAAGATCCATGCATGTAAGGTGGCTTATCATGCACCCTTTCATCCATGGGTCTATTTATTTATTGAAAATAGACTTTTTTACTGTTTTTCTCATACCCCTCCCATATGTGTGGACCTTATTACAATATCCAGAGCTCTAAAATTGGTTTCATGTCATGTAGTCTGTGATACTTGATGGCTGTGTGAAATTTCAGGTAGAAAAACCAAGCAGAAGTTTGTTATTTTGACGTTATTCTTATATCCATGCTAAGATCCATGGACGAAGGCTGACAGAATATGTCCTCCTTCATCCACGGATGGTGTATATCTACAGTATTTGGCAGTTTACGTCAGTTTAATGTTGTTTTTTCACCTCAATGGATAAGTGTATGTAAGATCCATGCATGTAAGGTGGCTTATCATGCACCCTTTCATCCATGGGTCTATTTATTTATTGAAAATAGACTTTTTTACTGTTTTTCTCATACCCCTCCCATATGTGTGGACCTTATTACAATATCCAGAGCTCTAAAATTGGTTTCATGTCATGTAGTCTGTGATACTTGATGGCTGTGTGAAATTTCAGGTAGAAAAACCAAGCAGAAGTTTGTTATTTTGACGTTATTCTTATATCCATGCTAAGATCCATGGACGAAGGCTGACAGAATATGTCCTCCTTCATCCACGGATGGTGTATATCTACAGTATTTGGCAGTTTACGTCAGTTTAATGTTGTTTTTTCACCTCAATGGATAAGTGTATGTAAGATCCATGCATGTAAGGTGGCTTATCATGCACCCTTTCATCCATGGGTCTATTTATTTATTGAAAATAGACTTTTTTACTGTTTTTCTCATACCCCTCCCATATGTGTGGACCTTATTACAATATCCAGAGCTCTAAAATTGGTTTCATGTCATGTAGTCTGTGATACTTGATGGCTGTGTGAAATTTCAGGTAGAAAAACCAAGCAGAAGTTTGTTATTTTGACGTTATTCTTATATCCATGCTAAGATCCATGGACGAAGGCTGACAGAATATGTCCTCCTTCATCCACGGATGGTGTATATCTACAGTATTTGGCAGTTTACGTCAGTTTAATGTTGTTTTTTCACCTCAATGGATAAGTGTATGTAAGATCCATGCATGTAAGGTGGCTTATCATGCACCCTTTCATCCATGGGTCTATTTATTTATTGAAAATAGACTTTTTTACTGTTTTTCTCATACCCCTCCCATATGTGTGGACCTTATTACAATATCCAGAGCTCTAAAATTGGTTTCATGTCATGTAGTCTGTGATACTTGATGGCTGTGTGAAATTTCAGGTAGAAAAACCAAGCAGAAGTTTGTTATTTTGACGTTATTCTTATATCCATGCTAAGATCCATGGACGAAGGCTGACAGAATATGTCCTCCTTCATCCACGGATGGTGTATATCTACAGTATTTGGCAGTTTACGTCAGTTTAATGTTGTTTTTTCACCTCAATGGATAAGTGTATGTAAGATCCATGCATGTAAGGTGGCTTATCATGCACCCTTTCATCCATGGGTCTATTTATTTATTGAAAATAGACTTTTTTACTGTTTTTCTCATACCCCTCCCATATGTGTGGACCTTATTACAATATCCAGAGCTCTAAAATTGGTTTCATGTCATGTAGTCTGTGATACTTGATGGCTGTGTGAAATTTCAGGTAGAAAAACCAAGCAGAAGTTTGTTATTTTGACGTTATTCTTATATCCATGCTAAGATCCATGGACGAAGGCTGACAGAATATGTCCTCCTTCATCCACGGATGGTGTATATCTACAGTATTTGGCAGTTTACGTCAGTTTAATGTTGTTTTTTCACCTCAATGGATAAGTGTATGTAAGATCCATGCATGTAAGGTGGCTTATCATGCACCCTTTCATCCATGGGTCTATTTATTTATTGAAAATAGACTTTTTTACTGTTTTTCTCATACCCCTCCCATATGTGTGGACCTTATTACAATATCCAGAGCTCTAAAATTGGTTTCATGTCATGTAGTCTGTGATACTTGATGGCTGTGTGAAATTTCAGGTAGAAAAACCAAGCAGAAGTTTGTTATTTTGACGTTATTCTTATATCCATGCTAAGATCCATGGACGAAGGCTGACAGAATATGTCCTCCTTCATCCACGGATGGTGTATATCTACAGTATTTGGCAGTTTACGTCAGTTTAATGTTGTTTTTTCACCTCAATGGATAAGTGTATGTAAGATCCATGCATGTAAGGTGGCTTATCATGCACCCTTTCATCCATGGGTCTATTTATTTATTGAAAATAGACTTTTTTACTGTTTTTCTCATACCCCTCCCATATGTGTGGACCTTATTACAATATCCAGAGCTCTAAAATTGGTTTCATGTCATGTAGTCTGTGATACTTGATGGCTGTGTGAAATTTCAGGTAGAAAAACCAAGCAGAAGTTTGTTATTTTGACGTTATTCTTATATCCATGCTAAGATCCATGGACGAAGGCTGACAGAATATGTCCTCCTTCATCCACGGATGGTGTATATCTACAGTATTTGGCAGTTTACGTCAGTTTAATGTTGTTTTTTCACCTCAATGGATAAGTGTATGTAAGATCCATGCATGTAAGGTGGCTTATCATGCACCCTTTCATCCATGGGTCTATTTATTTATTGAAAATAGACTTTTTTACTGTTTTTCTCATACCCCTCCCATATGTGTGGACCTTATTACAATATCCAGAGCTCTAAAATTGGTTTCATGTCATGTAGTCTGTGATACTTGATGGCTGTGTGAAATTTCAGGTAGAAAAACCAAGCAGAAGTTTGTTATTTTGACGTTATTCTTATATCCATGCTAAGATCCATGGACGAAGGCTGACAGAATATGTCCTCCTTCATCCACGGATGGTGTATATCTACAGTATTTGGCAGTTTACGTCAGTTTAATGTTGTTTTTTCACCTCAATGGATAAGTGTATGTAAGATCCATGCATGTAAGGTGGCTTATCATGCACCCTTTCATCCATGGGTCTATTTATTTAATGAAAATAGACTTTTTTACTGTTTTTCTCATACCCCTCCCATATGTGTGGACCTTATTACAATATCCAGAGCTCTAAAATTGGTTTCATGTCATGTAGTCTGTGATACTTGATGGCTGTGTGAAATTTCAGGTAGAAAAACCAAGCAGAAGTTTGTTATTTTGACGTTATTCTTATATCCATGCTAAGATCCATGGACGAAGGCTGACAGAATATGTCCTCCTTCATCCACGGATGGTGTATATCTACAGTATTTGGCAGTTTACGTCAGTTTAATGTTGTTTTTTCACCTCAATGGATAAGTGTATGTAAGATCCATGCATGTAAGGTGGCTTATCATGCACCCTTTCATCCATGGGTCTATTTATTTATTGAAAATAGACTTTTTTACTGTTTTTCTCATACCCCTCCCATATGTGTGGACCTTATTACAATATCCAGAGCTCTAAAATTGGTTTCATGTCATGTAGTCTGTGATACTTGATGGCTGTGTGAAATTTCAGGTAGAAAAACCAAGGAGAAGTTTGCTATTTTGACGTTATTCTTATATCCATGCGGATGGTGTATATAGATCTATAGTATGTGACATTTTACATTAATTTAATGTTGTTTTTTCACCTCAGTGGATAAGTGTATGTACGGTATGCCGATTGTTATTAAAGTTTTTGAAACTTGCACAGGAGAAAAAGTGAGTCATTGTCTCAACAGTGTACCATCACCGTTTACAGCGAAGGGGCTGTGCCCCTTTCGAAACCCCATGAACATAGTTTAAGAGCAGCCGCGCGCGAAAAATGGGTCAGTTTTTAAGGTAAGGAAAGTCCATGTTTACTAGAGAAAAACACTTAAAATTCAACATTGATAATGCATTAAATCTATGCGAAGCATTTCCGCATCAGTCCTTGGAAATATACCAGTCCATTAATGACTTTAAAACGAAATGTATGGTTTCAGTGAGGGATATACCCTCTTAATGCAAATTACTCACATTTAAAAAATGCTGACTTGTGACCATCATTGACTACAATACCTGTAATATATACAGTAATCTGTGCTAGATAGGTGGATCATTATTGTAGAACAGAATGTGAGACTTCAGGGAAGTATGCACCCTGTAAAATTGCTGGCACTCGGGCGAGGCCGGGGATTATGGTGGCCGGCTGGCCTCTTGTTTGGATAATGACATTCCGTGTTTGCTACAAATGTTCTAGCAATTTCAGAAAAAATGTTTAGAAAATCATATATAAAAGTGGCTGACAAAACTCGATTATGCATTAGATTTTTTGAAGTAATCCTAGATCAGTTCTTAAGCTCCATAACATACATAGCAGTCCAAATCAAATGGCTCAGACTGGACCAGTCTATCTAGTTATTGCTTTTTTCTTTACTTTGTTCTGGTTTTTTTGTCCCCCCGCCCTTCCAATCTCTCTGGGGTTATAAATATGAATGAGAATGAAGTGTATGAGATGCGACCTGTTTCTCCGGGGCTAGCAGATGTAGGAGGTGTATGAGGTAGCGACCTGAACCTCCAGGAGCAGCCCAACATCTCTCTCTAATCTGTTCTTTTATGCACCAGGATTGTCCCACAATTTCGTTCTTTCTCCTGTGGCCACGTTTGTTGGTTTGTTCAGTCCATATGGAATGCTTTATAGTGTTAGACTGGCTGTTATTATTTATAATATCAGTGGTTGGTGTAAATCCTACAAAAGGGGAACTGTATAGCTGCATCGACATTTAGGCTACGTTAAATTACAGTCGAGCCTCTATAGCGAAGAAATTAATAGATATAAGAGAATGTAATTCATGATTTGTTTACATTTCAGCTTATTGTGAAATTCGTTTATTACAAACCACGTTTTGATCGCCCAATCATATTTTACCCTCTTCTTACAATATGAAAAATGTAACTGAAAAATAATTATGCATACACTCTATTCATATACTAACCCTTTCCGGGGTAATATATGAATAGAGTGTATGAGGTGGCGACATTTGTCTCTGTGGGCAGTAAATGTAGGAAGTGTATGAGGTGGCGACCTGTCCCGCCAGGGTGGTATATGTATGAAGTGGTGACCAGTGCCCCCAAGGTAGTATGTATATGAATGAAGTGTATGAGGTGGCGACCAGTCACCCCAGGGTAGTATATAATTATATGAATGAAGTGTAAGAGGTGGTGACCTATCTCTCTGTGGGCAGTAAATGTAGAAAGTGTATAAGGTGGCGACCTGTTCATCCAGGGTAGTATGAATGTTGTGTATGAGGTGGCGACCTGTCTACCTCTCTCTCTCTGGGGGCAGCATATGTAGGAAGTGTAAATAAGATTCGAAATGTCCCTCCGGGGCTAGCAGATGTAGGAGGTGTATGTATGAGGTAGAAATCTGTCCCCCCAGGAGCAGCCCAACATATCTCTCTGTAGTCTTTTATTTTATGACCCAGGATTCTCTGACAATTTCGTTCTCTCTCGTGCGGCCACAGTTTGTTGAGTGTTCAGTTCATGGAAGCCTTGATAGTGTTAGACTGGCTGTTATTATTTATAATATCAGTGGTAGGTGCAAATCCTACACAAGGGGAACTGGATATCCACATTGCTATTTAAGCCACAATAAATTACAGTTGAGCTTATGTCAGTCTATAGCGTACGTATTGATGAATATAACAAAAGTATTTTTCAGGAATGGGTCATCTTCCATATAATTATGTGTGTTTTAGCTTATTGCGTTTGGACGTGAGCCGTACACATTTTGTCCGACAAATCTATTTTTTTCACAGAAATGATGTTCAGAAAATCTCCATATCAAGGGATTTATAGCAGACCTACATAACATACGTATAATCAGAGCCATAAATCCACAAAATTAAATGGGATTAATGAGAGAATTTTCATTTTTGAGCAATTTTGGGTGTTTTTTTCACTTTTTTTTTGTAATATGTATATTAGTTCAAGTATTTCAATAGAAAAACTGAATTTAATAGACATAGACATTCTCACCCATAACCCCCCTGAGTTGGAAAATTATAGCGCGCGGATGAAAAAAGTTAATACACCATGTTTGGGACACTAGTACTTACAAAGTAATAACGTGTCTCAGATCATGGGATAGGCCATTGGATTTTGTGGATGATCCGGATTACGATCCAGATTCAGGATCCGGATTACTATCTTCCATTTGCTGTTACGATGACCGTTATCTAATGCAACCAATCGAATATCAAATGCCATAACTCTATATCCTCCTGACTGTGCGTGACAAAGTGAGTATAAACCGGTACTCATTTTGTATAGAAAAGAAAAATATTTACAACGCTACCACCAACATCTTCAAATGGCACCTAGCTAATACAACGTGTCGAATATGGACAGCCTGGAGAAAATATAAAAACTGCAGATAATGTCATTGATCAATGCATCCAGGCGATTCATTTTGTATACAATCGCATACAATCGTGAGGACACCAGCGGCACACTTGATGGACTGCGTGTTCACCTTTTCGCCAAGGCCAATTAGGGAGATTTACATTGTGTCGTCCACTGAAAGAGGAAGCATTTCACCGCCATGTTCTCTTTAGTCTGCACCAACTGTTTGCCTGAAAGTAGGATCACTTGTCTAAACCGTCATACCCAGAAGCCAAAGATAAAGCAGGTACGTAGATACTTTGGTCAACTGACAGCCACCATGATGTTTAAGTCACCAAAACCATGTAATTTTAAACATGCAAGACAACACAGCCGCAACAAAACCAAGAATAGTCGAAAATGCTCCTTTGCAGTGTAAAATATGTCATTGCCCGTTTCCTACTTAAGGGGGGGGGGGCTAAATGGGTGAAAACTGGCAATAGAACATTTAATATTCATGATTAGTTATATTTCTTTAACTACATCCCAACTATTATAACAACAGAAGATGGCTATATAGTTCGATATAAAATTATTATAAAGTTAGCAAAAGACGTGAACAATTACACCCAAAACTGTTCCAAAATGCATACCTCGGCCGAGCGATCCAGATAGTAATCCTGATTCGGAATCTTGATTATCCCCAAAATGTAATGGCCTGTCCTTAGGACCAAGACACATCTCTGGTAAAAATTTCATGCAAACATGTTAATTACTTTGTAAGTAGCTGTGTCCCTAACATGGTGTATGAACTTTTCCCGTTCACACGCTAAATTTTCTAACTTACTTATGGGCCAAAACTGGCAAAGAAAACACCTAATATTTGTGATAGAATCATATTTCTTTCACTAAATTCCATTTATTATAACCACAGAAAATGGATAGACTCCTATATATTTAGAGAGAAAGTTATTGTAAATCTTGCAAAACTGATCAAAAATGCAAACCCTCGCCGAGCGATCTGGATAGTGATCCGGATCCTGAATCCGGATCGTTATCCGGATCATCCCCGAAATATAATGGCCTGTCCCTTGACTTGAAATACACCTCTGTTAAAAGTTCCATACAAATCTGGTACCTATTTTGTGAGAATTAGTGTCCCAAACATGCTGTATGAACTTTTTCCATCTGCACGCTAATTTTTCCAACTTGGGGTGTTGTGGTTGAAAACTGGCAATAATACAATTAATATTTGTGATAAAATTACACTTCTTTTACTAAATTCCAACTATTATAATCAGTTAAATATATATAATATTTAAAATATATATATAATATATAGAACAAAAAATATTATCAATTTTCAAAAAAACGTGAAAAAAATACACCAAATACAGTTCAAAAATACAAACTTCGGCCGAGCGATCTGTATAGTAATCCGGATCTTTAATCCGGATCGTATTCCGGATTTTCCACATAATTCCCAATAATGGCCTATCTCATGATCTAATATACGTCTCTGGTGAAAGTTTCATGCGAATCCGGTAATTACTTTGTAAGTAGTAGTGTCCCAAACATAGTGTATTAATTTTTTCAATCCACATGCTAAATTTTCCTACTTAGAGGGGGGTTATGGGTGAAAACTAGTAATAATACAATTATTATTTATGATAAAATTACACTTCTTTCATTGAATCCCATCTATTAAAACCAAAGAAGATGGTTATATAGTTAAATATAAAAAATATTAAAATCCTCTAAAAAACGTGAACAATTACACCTAAAACTGTACAAAATTACAGACCTCCGCCAAGCGATCCAGATAGTAATCCGGATCTTGAATCCGGATTGTAATTCGGATAATCCACACAATTTATTGGCCAATCCCATGACCTTAGACACGTCTCTGTTAAAAAATGTATGCAACTCCGGTAATTACTTTGTAAGAAGTAGTGTTCAAAACATGGTGTATTAACTTTTTACATCCGCGCACTAAATTTTCCAACTCTGGGGGGTTATAGGTGAAAACTGGCAATAAAACATTTAACATTTATGACGAAATCACATTTCTTTCACTAAATTCCAACTATGATAACCACAAAAGATGGCTATATACCTAAATGTCAAATAAATTCCGTTTTCCCATTGAAAACGTTGAACTTATATACATATTGTAAAAAAAACTTGAAAAAACATCCGAAATTGCTCAAAAATGAAGATTTTTTCAATAATTCCATTAAATTTTGTGGATTTATGGCTCTGACTATGTATTTACATATGTTATGTAGGTTTGATATAAATCCCTTTATATGGAGATTTTCAAAACATTATTTCTGTGAAAAAAATGGGAAAATAGATTTTTGGGACAAAATTTGTACATCTCGCGTACAAAAGCGTCCATAATTTTTTTGCGGGGAATTTTGCAGAGCAGACAAGTCAAACTTATCTCCCAAGTGTCTAAGCTAACAGAAAAATAACATTTAAAAAGTACAGGAAGCCGTGTCCACCCGTTAAAATTTTTTTGAGTCCCTGCATGGATCCTGGACTAGGTGCATCTGATCACTGAGCGACTGACCGACCCCATATCTCATGTGTGGGAGCGATTATTTTCCCATTATTGGTCGCTCATTGGCAGGGCAACTTTAAATATTTTGCAAATTTATTTTAAAAATTAATAGAAATGGAGCAAATGAAGAAAACTTAATACTGCGACCGTCGCTACCTAGTAAACACGAAACATTTACCCAAAAGTCGGCCAAAATTGAACCAACATTGGGTGAATGTCTTGTGTTTGCTGGTTATAACGGTCCGCGATAACAGTGCAGCATGAAAGCATAACAGTAAATCTGATCACTGAGCGACCGACGGCATAATGTATCTCAGACGTGGGAAAGACTTTTTGTTACATTTATTTAATGGTCACTCATTGGCAAATCAATTTTGGAACAAATGAAACTCAAACTTATTTTGGCGACCGTCGCTATGACAGTCCGCGATAAGCAGTGAGGACATAAAAGCATGACAGTGAATGTGATCACTGAGCCACCAGCCACATATCTCAGACGTGGGAACGACGTTTTTGATATTAGTGGTCGCTCATTGGCAGGTCAATTTGGACCTGTTGTACACAAATCCTGTCCGGTGGTTGCGTTGTACAGGTGGTCGCTCATTGCAGTGGTCGTTGGGAAAAAACATATCTCTATTCAAAACAGCCTCAATTCACTAACTAATCTTGCTCGTGATATCTCAAGAACCTGTCTCTCGTGATTTTTTTATAGTCAGGTAGCCTAAATTAGCATCAAATTTTAGGAAAAGCGTTATCGGGCGGATAAAAGCACCAATTTTTTTGAGGGCTCAGTAGCCTATCCTGATCAATGTTAGCCTAGGAGCCTTTCCAACCTAAATCATATGTGTACCGGCATGCTGGATCTACGAATTGGAACGTCAAAAGGACAATGATAATCCAGCCTGATTCGGATTTGCAGCGCCTCTGAGCTCGGGACACCGATGATTTAGGCGAATTAGAAGTATTTCATTTCATTTAGGAGCCCCCCCAAAAATTCTACTTATGACACCTAAAATTGACAAAATCCAAAATGGCCGCCATTTGTACAAGAAAATAATATTATTTTCGAGAGAATAGATGCAGATTATTGATTTTGGTGTCTAGCATACGGGCTTCAGTTATGCCTGACATAGTGATGTAGTCAGAAAGTACTTTGGACATTGCATTGTGAATAAAATCCAAGATGGCCGCCATTTGTGCAAGGTGAAACAATGAATTGATATCATTTTTGACAGAATAGAAGCACAATCATAATTTCGGTGTGTACCATAGAGTTTTCAAGCACATCTGACATAGGGGTGTGGTCAGAGCGTATATTAGTCATTGCATTGTGAGTAAAATCCAAGATGGCAGCCATTTGTGCAAGGTCAAAACATTAAATTCGTATAATTTTAAACAAAATAGAAGGGGCGTCACGATTTAGATGTATACCGTTGGTTTTTCAGATATTGCCAATTTAGTTGTGTGGCCAGAGAGTTGTTTAACATTTTATTGTGGGTGAAATTTAAGATGGCCGCCAATTGACAAGGTGACGGTCAAACAAAATTCGTGTCAAACAATTTTTTTAATAATTTTAGACAAAATATAAGGAGATTCATGACAGTGTAGAAAATATCTATAATTGGAAGTAACATATATTAGTGTCAACCATATGGGTTTCAGATAGGTAGCCCGACATGTGACCATTTTGGTGGCATTTAAAACAATCTTAGAGATGGTGGCCATAAGACAAGCAGGATAACTGTCACATGGCCGTGCAAGAAATTTGCCGGAATTAGGATAAATCTATGATTTTGAAGTCTATCACAGGGTTTTCAGGTACACCTCCTGACAAGATCAGATATTTTTTTAGAGATGATCAATATGTTTAAAACCATAATGGCCACTTCTGTGTCATGACTTGAATGAAATGTAGGCCTATATAGATTTTGCTGAAATGGATATAGATAGATTGTTTAGGTGGCTTAATATGTTTTTTAGATATGCTAGACATTGTAGCGTGATCATTAAGAACGCAATACATGGTGAAGGGGTAAATATATTGGCCATTAGGAATTGGGTACCACGAGGCCGTGACAGGAGAATATTTGGTAAGTATACCGCTTCCCTCGTTTGGATAACGCATTGCACATGTTGTAGATATTGAATACAGCATGCAGACTGGTCCTGGAACAAACTGTTAAATCTACAGAAAAGACATTTTGAATTACTTTTTGAAGGTATAAAATCCATCAAGTTATTAAATGACCTGACGTTTTATACGAAGTCAAAAACAATTATTACAACATTTCCTCAGGACTATTAATGTCATGCTGTGCATTTTTCGATACAGCAAGGTACCCATTATTAGACATAGTTTCGGTTTCGTTCCAGAAAATTCTTTGTCTATTCCTAGAAAACGCTTAATCTTAAATTCAATATGCATTTAGAAGCATTGTTGTCATTGCTTTGTCTACAAACTGTTTGGTAACGAAGTAATGTGGAACGTGATATAGTGTTGCACAAGGATTACTTCTCCTGTTTGATTGGTTCACTAGTTTAGCCACATATAGCTTTAATTATTCACAATGATTCATTGAATGAACAAACATAATCTCTCTGAAATTATTAGATAATTGACGAATTTCGTGACAGATAAGCTGCCACTTGACTGTGACGACCAAATTTTCAGTGCTGCCACAATTCCCCCATGTCTGTTGATGATGACCACCAGTTTGGTCTCTATAGCAACGAGCTGTCCCGTTATAAAACACTGCAATATTTAATTTTAGCCCTACATCTAAAACTTGCATGTTTAAAAATAAAATGTGCATGTGAATGTAATTAGCAGTCGTTCTCAATGAAAACTTGATTGAATTTCTCTCTTTATGTCTTGAAAGATATAACGATATAATGTTTGTGATAATAATAATAGATATAACGATAGAATGTTTGTGATAATAATAATAAAGTTCCGAGCTGACGCTAAAAAGCCGGCTTCAATTTTCACAAAGAGGACCTCGAATAACCACAAAACCTGACATTTTATTATTATTATTATATGCATTAACAATAAATAAAAATAATGGGTCTAATCCATGTTCATCGGCTACTGTGTATAGGCTTAAACGTTAGAGCCAAATACGACCAATAGTCCTCAACATGTCTGTCTATTTAACGTTACCATATTATAATATGAACTACTCCCATCTCTGGTGGCCTATTTTTGATAATGCCTCAATATCAGCCATACCTGAGAACTCTATGATCAACGCTAAACTCATTGATCCATCTCAATTCCTGTTAAAGTAATACATATTTTGTGTTCGTTCGTGGCTCTATGACGGCTCTCAAATGAGGGCTACCGTACATGTATGTAGCTCTGAATCCTAATGAAAAGTGACACATTATTTGTGCCCTGTCATGGCCCTCTGACGGTCATTTTTATTGACCACAATCTTAGTATATAGAATGTCTAAAATTATGTTTGCCAGTCACAGGGGTGTATATATGAAGATCCTACATGGTTGTTACCAAAAATGTTACTTGTCACAAATGGCGGTCATCTTGGACTTTACCCATAATGCAATAGCTAAAGTACTTTCCAACCACACCACTATGTTGTGCATACCTGAAAACCCTATGGTAGACACCAAATTTATGCTTTTACGTTCATTCTGTCGGAAATGATGTCAATTTATAGCTTAACCTTGCAGAAATGGAGGCCATCTTGGATTTACCCACAATACAATGTCTAAAATAGTTTCTTGCAACCCCATTATGTCGGGCATATATGAAAAATCCATGGTAGATATCAAAATCATGAATCTGCTTATATTCTATCGAAAATTATATCAATATAATCTTTGACCTTGGTCAAAACGGCGGCCATTTTGGATTTTTACGTTTTACGAAAACACTTCTAAAAATTCAAGAGGGCTCTTAAGCTAATGTTGATTAATGGGTCTTATGCAAAATTTGGTGTTTTTACCCGCCAAATATCGGTTTTTTTTGCTAAGTTACCTGACTATTATATGTAGCAACTGTCTGCCTGGGAAATATAAGGACTCTGCTTAAAGCTCAGTGATGCTGTGTTCTTGTGAAGGTGTTATCTCGAGAACCGCTTTTCTTCGTCACTTTTGATTTCGTATGTATAACATTTATCTGTATGGGTGATTTTTACTTGTGATTTTATATGTGTGCAGCTGCCTGGTGGATAAATGAAATGACTTTTCGTCACAGATCTTTAATTTCAAAATAAAATGGTGGCATTTTTTTGGGGGGGGGGGGGGGTTGAGTTCTTGTAAACGTGTACAGTTAGATGTACAGTTAGATGTATGTAGTTTTGTATGTAGGTATGTGCACTTATACCAATTCTTGCCTGCAAAGTAAAAATGTTCTGGCCACGTTTCATTTATTTTTTAAATTTCTGTGAACCTGTCCGAACCTGTTATGATTTCGTGTATACTCATCTAATTGCCAGACTGAAGGAGGATATGCATTAGTTTTTGTCTCACAGCGTATTTTTTCAAAATGAATTAAGATTATTTAAAACATTCCACGTGCCCACAAATTCAGTTAAGAGTGTATAGAATTTGGTTCCGTTCGTCGATATTGCTAACGCTATGACTTATGTTTCGCCTCAATCTTTATCAAACACAGCTGACCTAAGTGGCCAAGAAGGCACAACATTGAGCCAATGCTGTCCCAAAGGAGCGTCTTTATCCTCTTAGTCGTAATGTTAAAGAAAATCGTGTTGATGGTGTAAAATGACGCTTTCTGTCCCGTGGTCGCATCCAATATCTATATCTCACGAACGAATTAAATTAGGTTTAGGCTAACTGTATTAGTGATAATTATTTAGTGTGATTATTTTTATCAGAAGAGAAATAAAAGGCTAAATTTAAACCATTCGACAATGAAAATTTAGCAATAAAGTTTGTGATATATACACCTAGATAGAAATTAGGGATGAAAACCTCACAAGTCGGCTAACTGTACAAGTGACCAAGGTGACGCTTGAGTGATACATGTATACACTTGCAGTGTTGTATTGTTTTGCAATCTGTTAATAGTTGTTTATTTATATTATTCACGAACATTTCAAATATTTTTTGGCTATAATTGTTTATTGTAATCTGGTGTGATAGAAGTTTTTATCAACGTAACATTAATAAATAATTACTATATCTTATTCACAGCAAATAAAATTAGCTTATTGAGTTGAATATGTCCTCTTTAGTTAGTTTTTTGCTTCAGTAATCTGTTATGGATATTATATTATCTCATCCCCAAAATTGTCGCAAATTTTTTTACTATCAATAGATCAAGATTAAATGCAATGCAGAAGTATATATGACATAAAGACTATAGTGATCATCGTTGATCCGTGTACGGGCTGAATAAATGTTATCCCTAATGTTTGGCCACTGTGCCACACGTATATGCTTCTATGACTGTTCATATTTGTAAACGTTATTTAAAATTGACTGTTATTTTGCATACATCTGAATATTCATTAAACATAAATCATCACAAAATGTTGAATGTAGCTCATAAGACAGCGTTGTCATAAGACGTAATGTTGCTTATTGTGAGTCTCCTGACCGAGCACATATGTGATTATTATTATTATTTTAAGTTGTCATGTCTATTAAACGAGTGAAGTGTATATGCATTTATGTATATATATGTGCATATGTAGTCCTATGCATTTGACTCAATGACTATACTATATTCTGGTTATAAAAATGTTTTTTTATTATGTGATTATGTCAGCTGTAGTAGGCCTACGTATTTATTTTTTATATAACATACATTTGGCACAACGAAAACCAAAAAGGTACAGAGTGATCTATATATATAGCTTCAACCCATAGTCCATGAGCCCAGTGGGGGTGGGTCACCCCCCCCCCCCCCCCACAGGACCCTCCGTGAGTGGCATCATTTTGTTCAGGGACATCTCCTGGGCCTGTTACCACGCGATCTGTAGGCACATGCTAAGGTGGGAGTGTGATGGGGTGGAATAAAGAAGACGTCGCTGTCTGGGTTGCGAACTCAGTCTCATAGAGCTCTCTCGTCTTCAACGTACTTGCAATATAAGTTAGAAAGAAACTAGAATCGTTTCAGGGCTTTCTAATGAAGCCTTCCTTAGGCTTGAGTAAATTCAGTCATCACTCGAAACTTATGGAAGAGCTCTTAATATACAAGTGTCCGATTCGATAAATAATAAGACAATTTCTCTATGGAAACTAATTTTGTCGATTCTCCTGTACGTGATTTATGTATGTGTTTCCTTTCTAAATATGTGTTGAATGAAGAATGTATCCCAGAGACACTGATGGGTAGAGTGGTCAAATTAGGCTTTTTCCCAGCGCGGGCTGCGCTCTTCTACACTAAGCCCACTTTGCACCCGAAACTTTTTTTTATTGTGAACTCTCTTATAAGTGTAATTTTTAGTCCGAATTTACTAAGTAGAGGGTCTAGTAGCCACACATTATTAAAATTATTGACAAAAGCTCAAGTTATATATTTTATGGGTTTTTTATGTACCATTTTATCATATCGTACTAGTATGGCCTTTTCAATGCTCTTGCATGTTCAATATTATATGTACTTCCTCGTGTAATGAGGGTTAAATAAATAAATAAATAAATAAATAATACAACCCTGTAGTCTGTTTCTTCTTGATCTGAATATAGTGTTGGTATTGCAAGGCCCCTTATAATTTAATTTTTTGTTATTTTTTTCCAATTTTCTATCCAAAATAGCCCTGGAAACACCCACCCACCCCACACAAATTTTCTTTGTACGTTTGGATTTTTTTAAACTTTGCAACATCCCTTAGTGTGTGTGTG
Organism: Flabesymbios commensalis; assembly: GCA_964017125.1. Classification (NCBI taxonomy): domain Eukaryota; kingdom Metazoa; phylum Annelida; class Polychaeta; order Terebellida; family Flabelligeridae; genus Flabesymbios; species Flabesymbios commensalis. The sequence goes on from OZ024908.1 coordinate 5,040,413, forward strand.
CATGCCGCCATATGTTTCTAGGGAGTGGGTCTTTCCTTCTGCAATGAGAATTAGGCCTACCTGTCTTTCTTGGTAAGACAAACATCGTTCAGTGTTGCTAATCATAATAATAATACAAAATTTGGCGGGTATGAATTTAATTGATAAATTGTACTGTACAGTCCAAATTAAGTATTAAGACAACTTCTTGACATATATTGATGTTCGCAATTTTTTTGTGTGTCAACAAAAAATTAAATATACTAAAATGTGTTTTATACTGGAGAACCGTGATAAGCATTGTCAACGCATCTTCCTGACTGCAAGGCTCGCTACTTACGAGGTCGCAGACCGAGACCTTGCTGAATCAGTGTTATGATTCACCTATTGGGGTATGGAGGATGATTTAGATATTGAATATTCATTAATTTTCCAAACAATACCAACTTAATGTTGGCACACTGTCTGCGACGTTGGCTCAACATTAATCCAACCCTGACGCATGTAACGTCTTGTGTCTGGTGAGATGTGGTGGGAGCTGTCTGTGATACCTACTGTAAAATTCTCGGCCACCAGACATGTGTAGTTTAATGTCGGGCCAGAAAAAATCTTTCTTGAAAGTCCCCACTCCAATAGATTGTTTTAACACTGATTCAGCAAGGCCTCGGTCTACGAACTCGGGAGCAGCGAGCCTTGTGTGGGAAGATGTGTCAACGTCGTCTACTAATAATAAGTGAATGATGACAATGATTGGTCGATTTCGTCATGTGAGAAGTTGAACCACTCTTCGATTGATTTAATGTTGGTCTAGCAAGGCCTCGGTCTACGAACTCGGGAGCAGCGAGCCTTGTGTGGGAAGATGTGTCAACGTCGTCTACTAATAATAAGTGAATGATGACAATGATTGGTCGATTTCGTCATGTGAGAAGTTGAACCACTCTTCGATTGATTTAATGTTGGTCTACATCGCTGACTCAACATAAAAATTGTATGGTACTCACTTGCTTACTTTGCGTTTACCTGCAGGGTCGCCTGTGGTTTTATTTCTAAAAGTTTCGTAACAATCCGATTCACCCGCTGAATAACAAGTATTCTTAATACTTATTCTTTCAGTGTGCTGATTTCAAATAGATACATTCGAAAATGTGGTGATGGCCATCTTGGTTTGTCTTATATTTCCCGTTGACATAGCTATGTTAGATTTAAAATCAGAAAGTGAGAAACCATTGAAAACAGCACAATATTCATATTTCTACGACATTTTATATACAGTGCAACCTGTACATTCCGAACCCTGTACAAACCGGAATCCTGTCTATACCGTAATAATTATTTGGTCCCGAATTAATTACACTCAAGACAATACTAATTAACCCTCTCCAAACCGGAACCTGTCTACTCCGAATACCGGACTCATTATTTTCTCCAAAATGCATAAATTGTATTGTATTTCACCTGTCCAAACCGGAATTATTTTTTTTAGAATTTTTATAAATCGCATGCGGTGCACTAAGGGTTAAACAAGGTGACGTAATGTTCATCCTGCTCGCTATCTGGTTATGCAGTGAGGAAGGTGCGAAGTTAGTGCTTGTAACACCTTTTTCGCTTTAGAGGAACAATTATGGCGCCTTTACTTTGAGATTGGTAAGGTATTTTAACAACATACCGGTTATAGATTAATACCATAATTGGTTAGTAAAATATTGTACCAAAATCTTTGACTAATAAAATATTAACAGGTCATATCAATTCATAAACATATCAGTACATAAAACAATAATTCTCACATACATTAGACTGTGTTTTGGGATAAATTTATTCTGTTTGTGATATTCAATGGCCCAATAAATAAATAGCTAACGGTAGGTAAAATATAGAAACATTTGATTTATTCTTTCATCGCTCGATTATTCCTATATTATTTTTTACTCATCAGTGCTCATAGTCAAGGCATTAATTATATTTAATGACATCATTATACAGTATCGGAGCATTTAGTCCAACGTCATAAATTCGAGAAAATATATAAAAGTTACCAAACAAACGAGTGTTGTCGTCATGAAACAGTTTAAAAAATAAAACTGCTGCAATATGATTAACTCCGTAGGGAAAACACAATTTCTCCCACTACCGCTTTGATATTTAAACAGGCTGGTGTTGTTGTTAACAAATATGCTCCGTGTTAAATGTGTGACCCGTCGGACGATTACAAGAATGCAATGTTATTTTAGATTAGGCGCTAAAAAATCAACGTGTATAACATGACAAATGCGCTCCGTGTGTGAAATATGTGAGACACAATTAATTTTAATATAAAAAAATCTAAAAAATTGTGTCTTTTATTAAATCAATTTATTTGCATACATTCACCTATCATTTGTAGACCTACCGACGAAACATCCTGAATTATAACCCTCATGCAAATTGTACAAGTTATCGTTGTTTGATCCTCCCGAAAGCAAAACCCTCTCCAAACAGGAACCTGTACAAACCGGAATAAAAGTTTGTCCCCAAGGCATTCCGGTATGGACAGGTTTTACTGTATATATTCCGAAATTGGATGGAGGCCATCTTACAATTTTATTGTAACAAATATTTTAGTGTAAGAGTGGAAGAGTTGACCAAAATTCTACTTCATTCATATATCTTCATTACATTTCTGTGAGAAATATGCAATTTTAAAGATGTTTATTAGATGGATGGCGGCCATGTTCACGAGTGTTATAATTATTGAAAAACTATCTTCTGGCTAGTTTCAGGTCATACCACATATTGACTGTGTGTAGTGCCCCCTTAACCATAACCACACACTAAAAACTCGTGCGCATTGTATTACTACTACTACTACTACTACTACTACTACTACTACTACTACTACTACTACTACTACTACTACTACTACTACTACTACTACTACTAGTAGTAGTAGTAGTAGTAGTAGTAGTAGTAGTAGTATTAGTAGTAGTAGTGGTAGTAGTAGCAGTATTAGTAGTAGTAGACAATTGCATAATCAAGTCAGTTATTACCATGATTACAAAGCAATAATAAATAAGCCCATGAATGAAATGATGCATTGATCTTACATGGACTTTACCATGTGAAATGAGTTGTAGGCCTACATATATCTTGTTCCCCTGAATCTACGGATTTTAGCACATATATAATAATAACGTTACAAGCAAACAGGTGCATGACATGTCACCTTAGCTGCATGGATCTTGCATTAACCTCATATTGAAGTAAAAGAAATAAATAAATCAAAAGATGTGAAAAGTTACATAGATACACAGCGGATGGAGGTGTACATATTGTGTCCTACTAAATCCACGGATCTTTGCCGGATATAAGATTAACGATAAAAAACACACTTCTACTTGGGTTGTCTAATTGAATTTTCACACAGCAGTCAAGTATCACAGAAAACATGATAAAACAGTTTATAGCTCTGGATATTGGAATGAGGTTCAGACATATCAGATGGTTATGAGAAAAACACTAAAAAAGGTATATTTTCAATAAATAAATAGACCCGCATAGATCAAAGGGTGTGTGATATGCCACCTTACCTGCGTGGATATTACATGGACTATAGTCCATTGAGGTAAAAAAAACTAAGGAATTTAATTAAATGTTACTTACTGTAGGCCTAGATATACATCGCGTATGGAGGAGGACATATTCTGTACAACTACATGCATGTACATATGGATCTTGAGCACGGATATAAGAATAACGTCATTAAAACACACTTCTTCTTATTTTGTTCTACTTAAAATTTATCACAGATTATATAACAAGAAATCAGTTTTGGAGCTCAGGATATTGGAATAAGGTCCACACATATAGGATGGGTATGAGAAATGCACTTAAAAGTATACTTTCATTTTTAAAAATAAGAAGTGTCTAGTTTTTTTGTGAACAAAAAACTGGAGATGTCTCCACTCCAGCAGCATAACCATAAAGGTTAATAGCTAATAAATGTAGTGTCAATGGCTTTTGTAATAAATGTTATTAAATGGCTCATGTAGAGAGTAGGGACGATGTATTAAGCAGAATTTATTCCTTTTGGTGCGAAACACTTGTCAACACTCCCAGCATACACGACATTAACCCAATGTCGGTCCAATGCTGGCCCATCATCTGCGACACTGGCCCAACATCAAACCAGCACTGGTTCAACGCCTCGTGTTTGCTTGGCTGCGTTCAACCCAGTAAACACAAAACATTTGTACAATGTTCGACCAACGTCGAAGACGTTGTGCCGACGTTGTACAAATGCTATACAAATGTTTTGTGTTTGCTGGGAATAGCAGCTGGTCTGGTATTGCTTGCAGCTTACTGCTGGCCGCGACCAAGCCGACCCTATGTCTGTTAAATGTTGGGTCAGCGTCGCAGGTGCTGGCCAGTATATCCATTCTGTCCTAGTCAGTACTTTATTCTGCTGGTACCTGCATGCTGGCGGCATAGTACGGGCGGGCACAATGCTTTGAACCAAAGCTGGGTTAATGTTGGCCCGCCATCTGTGATGCTGGCCCACATTCAGCGTGGCGCCAAACACGACACGGTAACCCAATATACTGGGCTAATGTTGGCTCAGCGTCGTATACGGTGGGCCAACATTAGTCCAGCATTGGGTCAATGTCTCGTGTTTGACCACACAGAAGACTCACAGCACAGACTAAGATCGACAGACGAGCAGACAAAGGTAAACCAACTTGTCCCCACCTCTCTGTGAGAGGGGAGACATAATAAAAAGACAAAGATAAAAAAGTCATGATATATACCACCAATACCTGCATATATATTACATGCACTTATCCTTTGAGGTGAAACAAAAACATTAAATTGACGTAAAATGTTACATACTGTAGATATACACCGTTCGCGGATAAAGGCTACATCCATGGATCTTACCACGGATATAAGAATAGCGTCAAAAAGACACACTTCTACTTGTTTTATTTCTACTTGAAATTGTACACATCCATCTGTTATCACAGACTACATGACATTAAACCAGTTATAGATCTATGGATACTGGAATGAGGTCCACATTTATGAGATGGGTATGAGAAATACACTTAAAAGGTATAGGGCCTACTTTCATTTAAAAATAAATAAATAGACTCATGGATCAAAGGGTGCGTGGTATGCCACCTTACCTGCATGGATCTTACATAGAATAATCCATCGAGGTGAAAAACGTGATTAAATTGATTTAAAATGTTGCATTCCATAGGCCATTGGAGGTATACACTGTGGATGAAGGAGGACATATTCTGTTCAACCACATCCATGAATCTTAGCAAGGATATAAGAAAAATGTAAAAAAAAACACAACTTTTTTTTCTACTTGTAATTGCACACATCCATCAAGTATCGCAGACTACATGACATGAAACCAGTTTTAGAGCTCTGTAGGTCTTTATTGCAATAAGGTCCACACATATAGTATGGGGATGAGAAAAACACAAAAAAATGTATTTTCAATAAATAAATAGACCTATGGATTGAAGGGTTCATGATATGCCACCTTACCGGCATAGATCTTACATACACTTGTCCATTGGGGTGAAAAAAAGCAACATTAAATTGACGTGAAGTGCTACATATTGTAGATATACACCATCCGCGGATGAAGGAGGACATATTCTGTGCGCCTTCATCCATGGATCTTAGCATGGATATAAGAATAACGTCAAAATAAAAAACTTCTGCTTGGTTTTTCTGCCTGAAATTTCACACAGCCATCAAGTATCACAAACTACATGACATGAAACCAGTTTTAGAGCTCTGGGTATTGTAATAAGGTCCACACATATAGGAGGGTTATGAGAAAAACAGTAAAAAAGTCTATTTTCAATAAATAAATAAACCCATGGATGAAAGGGTGCAAGATAAGCCACCTTACATGCATGGATCTTACATACACTTATACATTGGGGTGAAAAAAACAATACTAAATTGACATAAAATGCCACATACTGTAGATATTCCCCATCGGCAGATGATCCGCGGATGAAAGAGGACATATTCTGTCCGACTTCGTTCGTGGATCTTAGCATGGATATAAGAATAACGTCAAAATAACAAACTTCTGCTTGGTTTTTCTACCTGAAATTTCAAACAGCCATCAAGTATCACAGACTACATGACATGAAACCAGTTTTAGAGCTCTGGATTTTGTAATAAGGTCCACACATATAGGAGAGGTATGAGAAAAACAGTAAAAAAGTCTATTTTCAATAAATAAATAGACCCATGGATGAGAGGGTGCATGATAAGCCACCTTACATGCATGGATCTTACATACACTTATCCATTGAGGTGAAAAAACAACATTAAATTGACGTAAACTGCCACATACTGTAGATATACACCATCCGCGGATGAAGGAGGACATATTCTGTCCGACTTTGTCCATGGATCTTAGCATGGATATAAGAATAAAGTCAAAATAACCAATTTTCTACTTGGTGGTTCTATCTGAAATTTACCACAGCCATCAAGTATTGCACACAGTATGACATGAAATAAGTTTTAGCGCTCTGGATATTGTAATAAGGTTCACACATAGAGTATGGTATAGAGAAAAACACATAAGACATACATTTTCAATCAATAAATAGACCCATGGATGAAAGGGTGCATGATATGCCACCTTACATGCATGGATCTTACATACACTTATCTATTAAAGTGAAAAACAACAATAAATTGCCGTAAAATGCCACATCTATAGGCCTAACGTAATGTAGGCCTAGACATACACCGTCGGTGGATGAAAGAGGACATATTCCGTCAGACTACATCCATGGATCTTACATAGACTTAAATGTATCCATATTACGTACTTCCTTTATTGTAGGGCCTACACGAAGCAAAACAAATAACATTAAATAAAGACACGGATGCATGCAGGACTGACAATTTAAGAATATCAGACAAGTTTCACACACTCCCCTGAGGATAATTAATAACTTCAGTAGGGACTACGATACCAATAATTTTTATGAAGGAAGGTAAAAGGCCTAATATCTGTCAAAATTGATAAATAAAACATATTTTGTACTAGCAAACACAAAGAATAACACAAACGGTGACAATTTCACTGCAACTACAAGTTGAGGCGAAAATAAGATACTAGTTTTATAACCATGCTCTTGCCATAGCCGTGGAGCTAGCGTGGATAATAGTACATCTGGCGTCCTCCAGATTTACTTGACTGTGATGATGGGGAGGCCATGAACAGTCAAAGGTTCATCATCAAGCTGGAGCCGAGAGATGACGTCCACAGCTTTACTCATGAATGGGTGAGTGCCAAGTAGAAACGTATAAACGTTACAGCCAAATATAATTCACACCTTTAGTCATGAAGGGGCGAGTGAAAAATACTCTTCTAATTATATTGACAATTACAAAATTATATACACATTCTTCATGTCATAATAAATAAATACGTGAACAATAAAATAACTTATGTCTAATATCTAGAAACTATTAACACATTTACTCATGAATGGATAAATAAATAATAAACTTACATAATCAACAATACAATATTGAAAAATAAACTTATCTATGTAGGGCCTACCAACTAAATATATATTCACATATTTCGCACCTGAGTGATGAATGTAGGTTATAATAACTTGCTGCACAACTTCTTCATGAATAAATGAGTGAAAAATAAATAGCTTAACACTTCCAGTGCGAGAATCGACTTTAGACGTCTCATCTGTATCGCCGAAGTCTGGCGTCGTACTCTCAACTTTGGGAGTCTTTCTCTTCATGTAGGGCTTGGTTTTGTCAAGGTCGGGCCGCGTACTATTGATTTCGGATGTCTATAAGACGTCGGAAATCGTTAAATAGAAGTCTTGTTTTTTTCTGTCGACGCCGGCCGTTTTTCTTTTCGTATCAGGCCTATTATCTTAAAATATATTTTCTTTTTTTCAGCATGGAAAGACGTGTATTTTTAGTTATAAAATGACAGGAAAATCTGAGGTGAGTGAAATTATGAGACACAAGGTATAGTTTAAATGGGAATGGGCAAATTATCTCCTTTTTAGTGAATTATTTTTAATTATGTCAGATGAGCCATACATGTATCTCTAGCCTCTTATGTCTTGTGTCGAATAAATGCCCAATTTGAAGTTTTTTAAACAAATACTTCAATAGAAATAATTGCACTATCCACAAAAGTCAGTACATTAAAAGCTTCAGATAGACTCTTTTTCAAATTGTGTATTTACATTCGTTGTGAGGTAGGAATACACAGCTCATAAAGAATGAAAATTCACCGGGAATTTCTGGGGTAAGAGGATTTAGTATTTTTCACGTTTCTATTTACTTGATTGGTCAGTGGGCGGGGGCCCTAGGGTAGTGGTTAGCACCGCTGCCTTTCACGCCGGAGTTCGGGGTTCGGTTCCCGGTCTCGGCGGTTTGAAAGAAACAAAAATGTTTCTTCCCCATCCACGTGTGAAAGTTAGTAATGTGGGGAGCCTCCGTGACCGAGAGGTAGCGTGCTCGGCCTCAGACCGCCAGGACTCGAATTTCATATCCTGTGTCTGGAGGAAAGTGTCATCTCAATCATCTCACCATCCTCAGGAGGTTCTCTTGGCCCAGTTTAGCCTATATGTGCACAAAGGTGGCCTAAAGCCCGATTCATTTCATTTCATTTGATTGGTCAGTTGATTATTGCCGCATATCCGCTCTCGTTATTATTTGATTTCGTAAATACCCAAGGGTGCTTAAAAGGTTATAGCGTATGGCGATATTTTATTAATTTGAAACTGACATTTTTGCCAGCGATGCCAGATTAAAATGTTGGCAAACTATCAAGGTTTTGTGTCGGTGGTGTGGCTCTGAATAGCAACACGGCCTTCAGTTTTAGTTATTTTATCTTTTAAGGAGTGTTATATAGCGTTTGAAGTGCAAACAGCTCCTGTTTGTAAGCAGTTTTTTCTGGACTTTGATTTTCTAACAAGCCACGTACATTCAGGTTTAATCCAGTTGATTTGTGAAATTTATTATTATTTTATAGTGTTTTATAGATTATGGATATGGTGTTGGTACGAAATAACGACCCGTCAATTTGAGTACATTTCTTGTAAGTTTGCTGGGATTCGCTAAGAGTGACACACATCTTGCTGTGGATGTGTTTTTCTAAAGTCGCCAATAGTGTCCTGTTTAAGGAGTGGTTAAACGGACTCTACTTTCATTTTTAGGAGTGGTTCATGGACTTCGGAGTTGGTGTTGGTGGCTCCCGCTCCAAGGATGTGATGTGGTCATGTATGATACACGAAGACAACAGCAACACAAAAATAACATTTGACCATTTCAAGCTGCAAACAACAGGAATGGTGGAACCATCATATAGAGTTAAGGTGAGTGAGTGAGTGAGTGAGTGAGTGAGTGAGTGAGTGAGTGAGTGAGTGGTGAGTGTGAGTGAGTGAGTGAGTGAGTGAGTGAGTGAGTGAGTGAGTGAGTGAGTGAGTGAGTGAGTGAGTGAGTGAGTGAGTGAGTGAGTGAGTGAGTGAGTGAGTGAATTTGCCGATGCTCCGGATAACGTATACTATGGAG